>CM031235.1:861562707-861828088 GCA_018340775.1 Taxus wallichiana var. yunnanensis
CAGTATTAGCGTTCAGTTACGTATTGCTCGACTCTGATTGGTAGTCAATCAAGTTATGGGCATCTACCAATGTAAAATGAGGAACTTCAAGTACAAATACTAAATGGACTCACTTCTAGCTTTATTTACTCACTTTATTCTATCGAAACCATTCCAGCTCCTTTAACAAATTTGCGGATACTATGGCTTCGCTTGGCCTCGCAAATTCCAGCTTCATCAAGCGATTTCGAATTATTCGTAAGTGGTCGAAAACTTTTTTGGCCTCCCATCCTACTCAACCCGGTGGTTTGTGCTGTTAAATGCCGTAATCTACTAATTCGCGGGATACACGAATGCCCAGCGATTTCACGATTTATCTTTACAGTCTCTTTTGTTCTCCCTTTGACCTTACTAGTAAACGGCAAGCGTGCTTTTCTTAAAAGTGTTTCGGCGTTATGTTGTCATGGGGGACTCCTCTATAAAACGTGGCTTTGATGGTATCTCCTTCAGCTGTCTAACCGGCGTGGAGGTCACTCTATACCATCAACAAGTCCATGATGGGATTTGTGGTTGGACATTTTAGTGGCCTTGCTTATGGCATACAGCGAATCCTTCGCCTTAGGTTATTATTGGCCTACTCTCACAATGCTGGCTTACTACTGAATATGTTAGCGTTGTGTTATGTCAACAACATGCTTAACCTTCTTCAATATACTCTAGCCATCCGCTGCGGAGTTGCATTTGAGATCTTTGGCCTTTCTCGCGATGGGGTTTAGACCTTATTGGTGAGATTCGCCCGTCCTCTTCACAGCGTCATCCGATGGATAATCACCGTACCCCAATATTACACCAAAATGGGTGAGGCCATTCCACTCGCTTGATCAAAAGGAAAAAATTTGTGCATTATTAACCATCATTATACTATCAAGTCATTGGTATTCCTCATCGCTAATAACAGAGATAATGGTAAATCTTTTAAAAACAAGTTGTTACAAGACCTCAGTGAAAACTTTGGTATCAAACTTAGTTTCTCATCGCCCCTTACTATCCGCGAGGAAAATGGACAATTTGAATCCTCTAATAAAACACTTAACCAAAATCCTCGCTAGAAAGTTGTCAATGAATCAGTAGAAATTGGCATGATCACATCCCACTTTGCCCTTTGGAGCTTATCGGATACTAGTATTCGTACCTCCACCTAATGCCACACCATTTTCTTTGTATATCTGAGGTCACAGAGGCTTGTTTTTCCTCTCGAAATACAAATACCCTCCCTTAGAATATCTCTTCTCGAGGATATTCTCACCAACGAAATGATTTCCGCCAAGAGCGGTTGGCTTAATCGCGAGCTTCTTGTGAACGTCGCCTTGCTGCACTTCTTGATCACCTTCAAATCTATCAAACGCGTCAAACGTGCTTATGATAAGCGACTTCATGAGTGTACCTTTAAGGTTGGTGATCTTGTCCTCGAAAGAGAAATCAAAACATGTCACTGAACTAGAAAAGAAGCAAACATGAAGAATTTGCTTCCCAGTTCGATGGGCCTTATAATCACTCACACCTATGGATCGAGGCACTTATCGTTTAGCCAACTGTCGCTAAGTGGTAAACTCCGAGCCTGAGACTCAATGCTCTTGCCTCAGATCTTCGACCATTCTCTTTGTTGAATTTAGTGTTATATCACTTCTTATCTACTGCTGTCGTCCGCAGAGCTCATACGCTACCACCACATGCTGCAATGTTCTTTGCTTTTACACCTCCCATAATAAAATCAAGCTCACATAGTTTGATTCTCACCTCAACAAATTCCATGCCTTCCCCTTTTTAGTCTAGTCCATGACTTGAAAGTATTAAAATAAGCCATATTCTCATGGGATTTTCCAGAGCTCGAACTTCTACCAAGGCTAGATGCTTCACGCGAAATAGAAAAAAAAAAAAAAAAAAACATCTAGTCATCTAAATTTAATATAGTATCTGCTTCCTCTAAGAAATGAGAGCTATTATATGCCAGAAGTGTGTTGCTACTATAAATAGTGCTCCTCGAAGGATAATTTATACCATGTGATCGGCCTTTATGAAGGCTTCTCGCATTGATCGTGCATTTTCTGTGGAAGACCTCGACACATAATACGATCAATATCCCGCCTGTAGACTTCCCATATCCCGATCAGTCAACATATTAGGTCAAATAAAAAGCCTCATTCAAAAGAACTTTTGGGTCATGAACTTGTCTATTTAGGGTAGGTTCTCTTTCGTCAAAAACACTCACTTTGTAATAAGTTCTCTGTACCCTCAGCTATATCATCCACCACCTCACTCACCATTTGTTTCAACCTCCACGGGAGCGTGCTTGTACACCCGATATATTGTGATCATACAACTCTTTTCACCTATTGACTTCTCGTCCTCATGCACTTGCGGTCACCTAGGGCTTCAAGCTCGTTCTCGTTGTGTGGTTTGTTTAGCTATTTCACCTACTTGAGCACTCTTCAGCTTTGCACTTTCATATACAGGATTGTGTGTTGATCTTAATCGGGACATGGGTTACCTCTCTACTTGGGTAGGCTAACTTTCGCTTCCTTATACCTTTTACAACATCACCAATTCATTACACAGAGCACCAACAACCTTACCTTACCAATATTAATATCAATATTCTTACCTGACCCGACCAATTTCCTAAAGCTGTACCAAATTGCACGAATTTGCCTCTCCACTGTGATCATAAGGAGAACTACATCGATCTCGAGGCCCCTCCTTGCTTGTGTGCGATGGGGCTGTGCCATAGGCAGCAGACTTCGGAGACATGGGGTCTCCCAAGGTTAGCTCGACCATCCCTACCATAACCTATCATGTGTGGTAAATATAAATATTTTTGTGTGTATTTCTATTTAATCACATTCCTCTTTATCCTTAGCAAAACATAGAAAGTCAAAACAAAAACATTCTTATTATTATAACTGAAATCAACATACATATCTCATTTTATTTAGATGTTAAACAAATACATCTTCTCTATCATCGACACGTGAGTCGGTGACTCTTATTTGATAGCTTATACCTTGTTAACATTTATTGCCTTTAGACCCTCACGCCTCATCCAGGAACCCGGTGATGATGCATGATTAACCGACAATAACTTTCGCGAGCCTCTCTATCACTCCAAAGGTACCACGCCATTGGTACCGCCCACCTGATCTACCAATCTCTCCTGTAACATAAGGAATACACTCCCTCGCGTGGAGATTCTCTGTCTCTAGTCCTTGTGCTCAGTGACCCGCAACCACTTCAGCAATCTTCTCAACTTGCCTCATTCATTTTGCATTTTAGACTCTTTGAACTAAACTCCTGTAGATGATCTCTCTACTTGTAATCACAAGTGGCTATGTCGGGACGATCACGTATACCTCACGGCTCCACTACCCACCATAATCTATAGGCCTCTCGTGGATTTCTAGCATCCATTACCCTCCCGTGATCGGCATATTTCCTCTCAGCTCTTACGGAGGTTGTTGGCCGGGAGGAGAGAATCTTGCTTCGACATCGATCCTCATATATATGGCCTATAAGCCCAGGGTATATCTGCAGACAAATCAAATTGTATGCGCGGCGTGATCTATGAGAATCTCTCATATTCTGGCACGTACATGCCCTCACATCCATTCCCTCTGCCTACACATTCCTCGATTCACTACATTGTATGTTCTGTTACCATATAATTCTAGTAAGGCCTCCAACAGAATATCCGCAATCGTCACCCTCTCCTATGCCTGGCTATAATACTTCAAGTCATCCGTCACTTTCGCCTTTGGGATCTTGTCTCTTGTTCATATCACGGACCCATCAAGTCACGAATCCCGAGCCTACGTATTCCAGAGTCTCTCGATTGCGAATGGAGTACCTTTGTTAATGTCGCACACAAACAATGTGCTCATAGGCCATGCAGTGTAATAAGTATGAACAATCCAGGCGTCGTCTGTGATTTCACCTACAAGCCCATAGACCCTGTGTAGCTCGCCAAATATGCGGTGCCCATGCAAAAGTCACGTTCCTTTACATCATCTCCCCGAATAACACACATCGTAATGCCTTTCTAAATCTTCCCCATCCACTCCTGTATGCGCAATGTGGACCCTACATTATCATTAATATCACTTTGCTAACCTTGTCTCCTTAGGGTGTTGCATACATTATCCCTTATATGTGAATGACCAATTCTAGGCTTGTGTTAAATCTCATGCGTATGAACCAATCTCTTACACATTGTACCTCGCGCCGCTATGTATTGGTAATGCACGATATCTTGGTTCTCCACGTAATAGGGAGTCTCAAAATACGGAACACATCTTCGAATGTTACCGATCATCTCCCCTGATAGCCGTGATAGAAAGGTATTTGTCTCAGGATTCCATCTCTCAATCAACACCTGTAACATAGCATGGTTAAGTGTGATTCGTGAATAATAGCAGATTCCACTTAACCCCAAACGATTTATCAATGTCCATTTAAATTGGCGTTACATCCTTCAGATTCACTTGAACAATAGTCTTTGAAACACTATCATTCATCCTCAACCCTACCTCCTCTCGCTACGCATACATCCAAATAACAAACTGACCATTCGATTCCTCAAATCCCCCAGGTTTTTTTTTCAAATTCTCGGGAAATTCCTACAGTTGGCCTAGAGGTATCGTTCATAAATTAACTCCGGTCTTAGGTTGGAATGTCGATAACGATTATCCTAACCGATATCGGTCATTGCCCTACTTTCACACCTTGCCTAAACAACCACCTACTTTACAATAAATTGCACGTTTATTCCCCTCTGTATACAATGAACATACCCCAAACCCTTGATTACCTACCACGTAACACTACCGCTCATTTATAACCCTTTTATCATCTTTTTCTTCTCCATATCTACCCACATACTCTCCCCTCATCTTATTCACAAAACATCTGAGAAATCAAATCACAACCAAAGCGTTTACCTCACGGAGTTTGCAGCGGCTTGAGGTGGCCTTGTCTTCCCTCCGTCACCAACATTGCTGGATGCTTCTCCTCATTCACCATGATCACCACTCTTTCAAATTCACCTTTCCGCCTTTCTGAATCTCAGAACACATTCACCTTTCTTTGTCTCTTTCTCCTTATCACTCAAATTTCTCATGCAAGTACCTGTCTCGAGTCGTCAAAAAAGCGATACGCGTTACAGTATTTAACTTCTTTGCATGGCTCTCAAAATTAGAACTTAAGTTGCGCTTTAGCTTTTTTTTATTTTAGAAAAGCTCATTACCTAAATAACCTGTGCTCGCTTATATGCGTAACCGATATCGGTCTACTAACTACCGCGTCGGTTATCTAACCGAGTATCGATTATCACTGCCTTTTGAAACATGGTTTTTTTCGTTTTTACCTACTTTTATCGCTTACGCACTCTTTTCCTCGTATCTCATCACCATTATCCATATTTGTCCATCCACCACACATATCATTACAATTTCATTAACATCATCTATTTTACAAAAACAAACAAGTCATCAACTAAGGATACTAAAACAAACACAAAAAAACTATCTATCTATACATCATTTGGATCCGACTCATCAGGATACATATGTAACAATGTCCCGAAACCAACACCCAAAACATGCACTGACATTTCATCATCCTGTAACACATCATCCATATATCAACATGTCAATTAAACTCATCATACATTCTATATCATAAACCATCGACAAAATACTTAAAAACATTTTGAACACAACATGTGGATCAAAACATCATCTCTATATATATATATATACAAGTTTTCCAAATATACTGCAGTGCCAACTGCGTCGAGGCCTCTGTGATCTCCATAATTCAATAAGCGTGGCACATGAGCCGTAATAACTATCAATAATCTCGGCTCGGCTGTGCGTAGCCAGTACCAAGCAGCCCTTGAACCAGTGCTAGGCTCAAAGCAGTGCCATAGAGCCTAATAATCGAATGAATGAATAAATGAGTAATATGTAGGCACACGAGCCTCTATAAACATAACCGGTTCGCGGACCCAGGAGTGCCCATATCAATATCTGACAATACCCGAAACCATGCACGGGATCCCTCGGCTCTCCCCACCGCCCTCGGCCACCTCTCCCTCGCTGGTCCACTGGCTGGTGCCTCTCGCCTCCACTGCTGTCACGGTCACCGCTGGCCGTCGTGGCTGCACCTCACTGAGATCTCTGGCTATGAGAGGTCTCTACTCATATGAGCTGCGTAAGGCCGATACTGACTCCGGTGCCATCAAGAATATCATGATAGTATCGGACCTCCGCTCCCTAACCTCCATATAAGCGCTCTCGAGCCCTTTGAAGGAGGCTAAGGCTGGTCCCACGGCACCTAATACTAATGCCCCACAGGCTTTGTCTTGAGTCTGCATTTCTTGGTGCCTGTGTACGGTGGTACCCACCCAGAATACTGTCTTTGTCTTC
Source organism: Taxus wallichiana var. yunnanensis (assembly GCA_018340775.1). Lineage (NCBI taxonomy): Eukaryota > Viridiplantae > Streptophyta > Pinopsida > Cupressales > Taxaceae > Taxus > Taxus wallichiana. The sequence continues at coordinate 861,569,166 of CM031235.1, forward strand.
TTTGGCATGCTTCTTTACTCCTGTCACACAATACCTTATGCATTAGCCGTGCATTCTTTTGGCGGTGGTATTTGTTACACATGTGCCTAGAGGCTGTGCATTGCTGCACATGCTGGTGGTGGTGCACGTGCTCTATGCACAGCCGCTGCTGGGCTAGCTGCTTTGTGTTAGGACACCTATACGTACTTGTGCAAGAGCCCCAACTGCTTGTCCTATAATAAACTGCACTTTGGCCCACAGGGCTGATCTCTCTCATGCCATCATAGGCTATAAGAATCTCGGTTGTGCGGGTGTGCTACCCTCGCCGCTCTCGGCCCGCCCCACCACACCATGTATGCTCTGTCTGACCAGATCATCATCTCGTGTCATCTGTGCGCCTCTCAATGCTCCGATCTAGATCCCGAGGGTGTGGTGCGGCGGTGGGGCCTCACATCATCCCTCTATCTTTGAGGGAAGGGAGGTGGCTCGTCTGTATCGCAGCCCCATCTGCTGCGTACCCTCTCTGGGTATCCTCTCGTACTCTCCGGCCTCCAGTCTTGCTATCTAGAATGTGTCTTTGGATCGGGGCACGCAAGCTGTAAGTGGGCTCCTCCGCGAGGGTGATGACCTCTGTAAGGTCTCCATTACAATATCTACTATCGGGCCCTCTAATAAATACTGTAGTGGGCAGCGTCTCCCCATAAACCTTATACTGCTGTGGCTGCCCCACGACTCCCGACCACCTGAAAGCCGTGTCTGTATATAACCTGTGGCCACAGGCTGGCTCTTTAGGGCAGCCCTGCTTAGTCGATGCATATGGATGTGCTCATATGCCCAAACAGAGTGAAGTAAAAAAGTGAAACAAATACCAAATCACCGCATCCAGCGATAACCCGGAGCTCTGTCAGCATGCTTTTTACGGATACAGGTGCCCATGCATGCTGACAAGTATGCTCCTCCACCATCTCAAGCAACACCCCCATCGAATGCTCGTGGAAAGCGGCCTCCCTCTAAAGTGCGGGAGGGTGAAGCGAATCTGATCCCATCATCATCGGCATGGTCGTGGTAGTGTCTCCGTGTTGCAGTGCGCGGTACATGTCACCATACTCGATACTGTGCATGTGATAAGGTGAAGTCGTGTTCGCATCTCCAAAAAACTTTGTAGATGCTTGTCCATCATTGCAATCTGTCTCAGAATCTACAGAAGCTCGCACTCTCCCTCGATCGGTGAGTCGAAGGATGCGAAACACATCCTCCATGTGATGGTCATCTCTCGGTAGTCAGAGATGGGAACACACGATGATGGCAGAGGATCCCATCTCTCGATGAGGGGCGACCATCAGGTTGTGATCTCATCAATAGCTCTGCAGACGCTCATTGGACTCGCAAGTCCACCTCGCGCATGATCGCCCAATGAGCCGCAGATACGTGTGGCGCATCCGCACCCATGACGAGCGGGCATCCTATCCATCGTCAGTCAAACTCTTGCGGCGTGCTGTAAAACCAACCCACATCCTTAGACCTACTCTTTATCATGACATCTGCTTTACCTCTAAACCCCCTTTTATCCCCACAACCACACCCAACTCTATTGCCACCCCTCTAGTAACCTACCTTGTTTAACCCAAACCCACCCAAAACCCACCTAGAAAGAGCTGAGCCACCCCACCAAAACAAACAAACCCAAAACCCAAGCTTGACCCAAAACCAAACCCACCCCACCCAAAACAAAAACAAACCCACACAGACCCCCAATAAGCCCACACAAGCCAAAGCAAAAACAAACAAAACAAACCAAAACAAAACAACACAAACACTACTGAACCCGGTCCAGGACGGTCCCAAACAAGCTGAAACCACGGCCCTCTTTCCCACCCGGCCGTCACGGCCACCGGCCCGATGCCTGGTTGAACCACCTGAGAACCCGGCCCTAAAATTTTGCGGCCGATGCGAGTCGACTTATGACCGACATCGGTCACTTTGCATTTCCGAGAGCTTCAGGAACCGGGCGTGCGGCCCCCACCCACATTTTTGCATTTTCTACTTATCTACCCCCACCCAAACACCTAAAACCTACCCACCCACCGCTTGCCCTATTTTACCCATCTATCCTCTTCGTTTTTCAAATTACGTCCATTTACTCATTATTTCCTAAAACATGTAAATTCCTACCCAAACCCCAATTTGCTTAATACCATTCAAATGCACAAAATAAAGAGTTTAGAACATACTCCGAAGGATGACATGTCGTCGTGGTGGGATGGGTGGTGGTGGTCCAACCGGGTCGACCCTCCTACTCCTCCTGCTGTGCCATAGCTCCAATTACCCGATCTGCTGGGTCCCGGCCACTCAAGCTACTCCTCCTCCTCTGCCCTTCGGACCCATAAGCAACTCACTCCTCCAAAGCCAAATCAGCTCCACCTCACTCAATAAAACCTCGATCTCAACTCTCCACGTTAGACCAAATCAATTTGGTTTTGAATAACAAAAGTGACAATGACAAAGCCGTATTTTTTCTTTTTATAGGTTTTTTCGCCTAACATAGATATCGGTTTCATTTTACCCTAATGAACCGTATTTGGTCCCTTAACCAATATCGGTCATGTAGAATCGACATCGGTTTTCTGCCGCACTTTCCCCTAATTTTTTTTTTTTTTTTTGCCTTTTAACCACATATCTTTGTATCCACCTTTCTTTGAACACCATTTGTTTACCTATTCCGGCCCGACCCAAGGCCTCAACCTACCTATTCAGGCCCGACCCAAGGCCTCAACCTACCTATTCTACCTGGCTCGACCCAAGGCCTTAACCTACCCATTTGGCCCGACCCAAGGCCTCGCTTACCTGTTCGGCCCGACCCAAGGCCTCAACCTACTATTCGGCCCGACTCCAAGGCCTCAACCTACCCATTTGGCCGACCCAAGGCCTCGACCTACTGATTCGGCCCCCACCGAGGCCCAGGCCTTAACCTACCCATTTGGCCCGACCCAAGGCGCTTAACTACCACCCATTTGGCCAAGTCTCACCAAGCCTCACCCCTACCCATTGGCCCAGCCAAGGCCTCCTGCTAACCTTACCTGTTTGGCCCCGACCCAGGCCTCGCCCCTACCCATTTGGCCCGACCAGAGGCCTCGCCCTGCCCATTTGGCTGACCCAAGGCCTCAACCTACCCATTTGGCCCGACCCAAGGCCTCAACCCTACCTGTTTGGCACGACCCGAGGCCTCGACCTACCCATTTGGCCCGGACCCCGAGGCCTGCACCCTAACCATCCGGCCGACCCAAGGTCATAACTAACAACTTGGCCCGACCCACGGCCATATCACTTCAATACCATATCCACAATCAACGTTTTATTTTATCCATCCATCTGTACCTTTTGTTCAATCGAGCTCACATTGCGTGTTTTAGCATGATTAGGGTCCTTGACTTGATCTGTCGACCAACTTTTGCCTGAGACCTAGACCGTAACGTTTATCTCAACTAAACCAACCATTTTGAGTGCTACTGCCAACACGCCTAAACGTTCTGTGACCTTACTTGTTATATACCACGAGCTACTTCCTATGCCTTGGATACCGGATTATATAACCCTTGTTTGATAAACTATCGACCTTTGCCATACATTCTTTGGTTTGCTCGCCAAATCATGTACCCTAGTTGCAGACTATTGCATTTCAACATGCGTCTGCTGCTCGGACCTCCCCACCACCTTACCATCCTCTCTACAACATGTACCCTTTATCAACCCTATCCCTGATTTCCCGTTCACTCAATCCGTGATAGATTTGAGGGGGATTACCTATATCCTTAACAGGAGAAACCACTTCATATTATTGTCCGCGCAGCTTTACAACACAAGCTACACGACAATAAGGGGCTAATGTAGACACCAAATTCGTGTCTTACGACCCCTTGTGACCCGCATCCCATTTCGCAACCTAACCTCATTACCTAAACCTTACACAATTATTTATTAATTACCTTGTAATTGATAAATCCCCATCACCTCACCTGCCACCTCATTTTGCCACCTCATCATGACCTAGCCCTAATCCTAAACTAACCTAATTAAAACCTAAAACTTGGTCTACACCTACACCCATGACTAAGGACCCCTTTCTCGCACCTAAAACCGACCTTCTAGTCACTTGACCAAGCCCATGCAACTAATCTCTCTCAGAGAAAAGCGGGGAAGTGGGTGTTTTACTAAAAATAGCCTACTTTTTCCTTACAGATGCGAGTTCCTACTCGACCGCCGTCGGTTACGTGAATCGCCATTGGTTCCTATAAATGGCCTCCCAAACCAAAAACAAAGGATCGAATTTCATTTTGGATCGGTGTGGAAGGATTTTGAATCAACGAGATCATTGGGAGCGAGAACGAGAGTCGAGATCTTCACTTGGCCAGCAGACGCAGTGGAGATACCATAAGTGTTTACAACAAAGGAGATCAGCTTGCATCTTCGTCAAACCTTGATAAGTCACATCTTGCATGTCCTCTGTTATAACATTTCTTATGCCTTTTGAATCACAGTCCTCATAAATCCATTTCTGGACCCACTACCCAGCAATATATTACATCTAACTATCATTCATCTACCTCTCATCACCTTATTACGTAATATCACCCATATACAACCTTACCAATAACACAGCTACCAAACAACACAAACACCCCACAAAAACAACCAACCTACAGATCCTAAACCCTACCGACATCGGTTACTAAGCAGTATCGGTTACCCAGACTACAAACCAGAAATCAGCCTTCCCCCTATCTGTTCCAAACGAAGTAATTTGATTGATATTTTACAGTCTTTTGTGTTAATTCATATTAGCAGGGAAACTGACCACCTTCGAAAGGAAGTTTTATATTTCCTGGGCCCAAGGTAGTTTCCTCATTTATTGTCTAATCAAAATCTTGTGGTCTTGTGTTCTTATTTGCAGGGTAGTCCTTCCAAGACAAAAAGGAGTTCTTCGCAGTCGCCTGATCTTCCTCTACGATGCACGCGCACACCATCTCGACATTCCACGGGTATTCCTCCTAGCCCTAACCCTTATCTCTGTTTAAAAGGAATGAAAGGATAGAAGCAACTCTATTCCCAAAAGGAATGAAACATTCCGAAATAAACAATCACATTACCACTGCTCGGACCTTATGAACCTCTCAAACCCAAGCTAAAAGGGTTTGATGACACTAAAATTTTGCCTACCATCGTGTGCCAGGAACACAATGTGGAGAAGCTCGTAAGGCTCGAAAAATGTTCTTATCTAGTTGTGCCCTCTCAAGAAAACTTTGACAATGATGAACTTCTTGATGAGGACCCCATTTCACTAACACCCATTCCCAGAACTCTTACTTCACTTCCTACTCAATGACACGGGCCTTAGCCCCCATGGCTCCTAGAACCACCTCCAAGATTTAAAATTAACATGGTTTGCATCAAGGATCTCGCCAAACCTCCACCCAAATGTTGATGTGCCCAAATCATCCCAAAAAGTTCCTTTCTACCACTAGGATTTTTCCTTCATGTCACTATACTTTTCACTACTCACCTACCTCCCCACATTAGATCAACATGATCCACGATTGCTACCCGTTCTTAGATGAAAAAGGAAAGTAAAGGTAATTGACTCACCAACCAATCCTATATGCAATATATCATCTACACCCACACCTAAAATCACTATCCATGGCCCCACATATCCTATTTCTAATGGGGTCACACACCACACGATGCTCAAACAACTACACCAATCCCACCTCAAAATGTCCTTATATGACCTCATCCAAACCTCGAAATCCCATCATCAAGCTCTCATGGAGTTCCTTCAATCTATTGAGGTTTTACCAATGACCCTACACCCGTAGCCTCCATCATCATGCCCATCATGTAGCCTCTCTCACAAAATTACCACCTTTATCCACACATCTCCACCTACTTACCAAGTAGCCTACCTTAGCTTCTCGAGAGGAAGAGATCACACCGCATCAAACTAATGACCCAAACCCAACTCTCTTCATCTCTATCCTCATCAATGATATATATGTACAATGTGTAATGATCGATGGGGGTAAGAATTAATATCATTTCATCCCATGCATTCGCTCAAAAGTGCATACCCAAAATTGCATGCATAAACATCCTGTCATGTTACATTCATTCAATGACGCTATCACCTCTACACTAGGCACTATCATCCTCCACATTTATGGCCCCCAGCACTGCTCCAAGTTATTTTACGTCTTGGAGGGGAATTCCAATATAACCTAATGCTTGCCGAGACCCTAGATTCATGTCATGGGTTGTGTTCCTTCCACTTTGGATCATTGTGTAAAGTTTGAGCATGAAGGATAGACATATACTATTCTAGCTGATCCATCACCTTTTAAAACAAGCAACATGCTTTACCGACAATGACTGTTTATACCCATTAAGGTGTCTACCTCCACACCTTTACCACTTCCTCTACACCTCTTCTTACCCGAGTATAACAACTACCTCAACCGCCCATGCCTTCCCCATTCCTACCATTTCCACAACCTCCATGGATGAACCATCGGCCTTATAATCCATTAGCTCCACCTCTCGCATCAACCTCTAACACATTGTTTATTCTAGCTACCCATATACCAATCACTGATCCCTTGGAAGGAATTTTTCAATGCCTCACTCTAGGGGAGTATCACCTATATAGTGTCAACACATTCCTTACTCCACAAGAGTATGGAAGTCTTCACCAACACCCTCATTATGATCACCATATAGAGAGCATCTCCTTTATAGTCCTCCCCACCTTCATACTAGTCTCACCTATGGGGACTTGATACGATCACTTACACACACAGAACCACATGTCCACAAACCCACCCATTTTTGTTGACTTCCAATCACTCACTAATCACCATTTCTCCCACACCTTCATGAATCGATGTGCTTGAAAGGTTTTGGTTTTAGATTTTACGAGCAAGTTTGCACATACTATTATTCCATGTATTACCCAAACAAAATGACCGTAGTGGTATTGGCTTTACTAAACCACCTACCAGAAGGTCCACATTGAACTCATCGAGGACATCAGGCCCACCTCCACCTTCTTCACCACCATCACTACTTCACCGATGGAGTCTATGGATCGATAATCCATTCCTCCTAACCTTTTTTTCATAAATACCATCTCCTTGGGGCCTCTACTTATCAATGCAAGAGGTGAGGTTCCTTCCTCTCTTCCCTTCCTGTGCCATGAAATGGTCGATAACGATACACCCAATTAACATCATTTAATGTTAGGATGATGAATATATACTCACCTACCTTGGTGTAGAAGACTCATATATTCATCGGTCGTTACCCTCTGAGATGTAAACCATGTTGAATGAATCAACTATCGAGATCAACATTCATACTCAAGATGACCACACATCTTAAAGATCGGTTAATATTTAGATGCTACTAATAGGAAACCATCACCTCTTTTCTCAAAAACCATAACCATGCTTTCACTTGGTCTTACAAAGACATGCTAGTATTTACCTATGATAGTGGTCCACAATATCATAATCATTCCACGATGCCAAGCCCGTCGAAAGCAAAAGTTGATGAAAATGCACCCTCACATTGCCTTCTTGTCAAAGAAGAACTTCAACACCTTCTTTCCGTTTCCTTCATATTACCCATTGATTATCCTCATTGGATTTCTAACATTGTCCCTATCACCAAGGTGATAGGGGACTCCGCATTTGCATGATTTTCATGACCTCAATCTAGCTTGCCGAAAAGATGACTTTCCTCTACATAGTATTGACCAGGTTGGTTGACCTTACTTGCTAGTCATGAGATGCTATCACTCATGGATGGACTTCTCAAGTTATAACCAAATCTTACTTTCCCCGGAGGATCAACACAAGAATGCACATTCATCACCCCTTGGGGACCTTATGCTATTGAGTCATGGCCTTTTGGCCTTAAAAATGTTGGTGCCACATATCGAGTGGCTATGACTTATATCTTCCATGACATCATGCATCATATATTGGAAGATTACATGGATGATCTCTTGGCCAAATATAAATGTCGCTCGAGAACCTCAACGTCCTAAAAACCATCTTTGACCACCTCATTAAATATTGTGTTCACCTTCACCCAAGAAGTGTGTCTTCGTGGTTCTCTCGAGAGAAAAATCTTTGGGATTTATCATTTCCCTACATGGCATAGAAGTTGAACCTACTAAAGTCAAGGCCATTACGAAATGCCTCCACCCATTAACCTTAGGAAACTCTCGTAGCACAAGGTAAGTTGCGAGGTCTATTGCCGTTTCATTTCACAATTTCATTGGTGTCACCATTTCATCACCTTCTCAAGAAGGATGTCTCCTTTAAATGGGATGAGTATTTCCACAAAGATTTTGAGGCCTTAAAAAAATACCTTCTTCAACCCCCATACTCATTCCACCTAAAGATGATCAACCTTTCTACCTATACATCTTAGCTACCGATCACTCTTTGGGGGCCATGCTCACTCATCACGATGAACAACATAGGGAGTAGGTGGTTTAGTACATAAGCCAGTACTCTTTTGGACTATGAAAAAATAGATACATCCATCCCAAAAACTTTTCTTAGCCTTAGTTTTCATCACCACAAAACTCCCGCCATTACCTACTCAACCACAAAACCTATGTTGTGACCAACACCACCCCCTTACACTTCATGTATGCCAAACCTTACCAAAATCAACGTGCCACATCTTGGCTTATGCTTTGGCTGACCTTGACCTCGAATTCATCCATCAAAAGTCCATCAAAGGCAAGATATCACCATCCAATTGGCTGATGCACCTATTTCTAGGGATCAACCCTCTAATTTTGAATTTCCAGGATGAGTCAAATTGCTTACCCTTTCCTGGATGAACCCACTTACCAAATGACACTCTTCTTTGATGGTTCCAAGTGTCGGTGTGGGGGTGGGGGTGATGTTATCCTCATTCCTTGATGGTGAACCCATGCCTTTTGCTTTTAAACTCAATTTTGATTGTACAAAACAATATTTTGAATACAAAGCGCTCGTACTAGGTCTCCAAGTTATGCCCTAGATGTCAAATCAATCAACATCTTTGGTGATTCTCAATTGGTCATAAACTAGGTCAATGGTATATACCAATGTTGTAATGAGATACTTCAAAAGTATAAACATCATGTAGACATACTTTTGACCACCTTTGACCATTACGCCCTTCAAACCATCCCACGTTCAGCCAACAAATTTGCAGATACCATGGCCTACTTGGCCTCTCAAATCCCTGCTTTTCCCATCGATTCTAAAATATTTGTCACCATACAATGACTCTAATCACCCTCTTATTTACCTCACGATGTTTACTCTATTAGAACCACTACCCCCAACCCAAGTGACCTTTGGTATAAACAATACTCTAACTATCTTTCTCTCTCCATCTTACCTCCCGATCTCACCTATAATGGACAACGTGCCTTCCTTTAAAAAGGTCTCTTGTTACGTCATCATGGGGGCCTCCTCTATAAGCGTAGCTTTGATGGCATTCTCTTATGATGCCTCATGATTTTGAAATTCCTTATACCATTGAGGAATTTCATGATGGCATATGTGGAGGTCACTTCAGTGGCCTTACTATTACTAAGCGTATTCTTCACCTAGGCTATTACTTGGCTGACCCTTAACCATGATTGTTGCGACTATGTCAAGAATCATGTCAAATAACAACATGCCAACCTTCATCATACACCCAGTCATGCCTTATAGGTCACCCGTGACCTTTGGCCCTTTCTCAATGGGGTTTGGATCTTGTGGAGATCAATCCCCATTCTTCCCAATGACATCAATGGATCATCACCACTACAAATACTACACAAAATGGGTTAAAGCCATACCACTCATCTCCATGAAAGCCCATGAAAATATGTGAGTTCATCAATCATCACATCATTTTCACTTTTGGTGTCCTCATCACCTCATCATTGATAATGGTAAACAATTCAAAAATAAAACATTAAGAAAACTTTGTGATGCCTTCGACATTCAGCTAAGTTTCTCATCACCTTATTACCCACAAACCAACGATGCCAAGTTGAATCCACTAACAAAACCTTGAAAAAATTCTCATGAAAGTAGTTAATATCTTGGGAAGGACTAGGCATACGCACATTCCTTTTTCCCTGTGGGAATACCACACTAGTATTCACACTTCCATTGCTTACTACACCTTTTCCTCTATTCTACCATACGAGAGGTTGTTCTACCTCTCGAAGTCCGAGATCCCTCACTCTACATTTCTCTCCATGACATGCTCAATGATGATGAATTTTGTCGGAGACCATTTAGCACAACTTGAGTTATTAGGCGAATGCCATCTTAATGTTCTTGATCATCTTCAAGTTTACCAAAAATGTATCAAATGTGCCTATGATAAATGTGTTTGTGAATGAACTTTTTAAATTAGTGACCTTGTCCTAAAATAAAATCAACATGTAACTAAAGCATAAAAAAGTAAATGAGGAAAATTTTCTCCTAATTGGCTTGGACCATACATCGTGACCCATACTTATGGATCAAGTGCTTATCATTTATCTTCACTCGATGGTAAACCTGAACCTGAGCCCCTTAATGCCTTACATCTTTGACCATTCTATTGTTGACTTTTAGTCCTACCTCACTTTTTGCCTCTTTCCATGCTCATCCCTTGAGCACTATCCACTTCTATGTCATCACCAATGATTAAATAAGAGTCATGTGCATACCCATCACTTGTTATCTTCTCTTGAATATGTGTACCATGGCACTGCACATAGCATGATTCTCATGGATACTTTTCATCTACCTTTAGATGAGATCCCATGGTCATTTCACCTAATTTTGAACAAGAATCCTATTCTTCACCTTGGTCTTGTCCATGACTTAAATCCCTCACATGGGATCTAACTCCTTGAGTCAAACTTCCAATAAAATATGACTCCCTCAAAAGGACATCTTCCTCTCTGTAATCACTTCTATATAAATAGACTACTCCCTCGAAGGACAGCTATGTAAATCTCTTTAAAAAAAAAAAAGTGAGAGAATCTAAAGCTTCCCACATCGATCAACTTCACAAAGACCTCAAGGAGTTAATTTCCTCATCCCATATAGACTTCCCACATCGATCAGTCTATCTCAAATATCAGTCAACACAGAAAGCCTTTTAGTCATGGACTTGCCCATTGTGACCTTAGATCTCTTGCCCAAAGAGCATGCTACCTCATACCATATAAAAATTAACCACCTTTCACCCCTCTCACCATTCACACTCCCATTTCCTACTGCCTTAAGGGACCTCTTAGAAACCATGACATTTGGTGATCATGTGACTACTTTTCACCCTTAGAACAATCAATCATGCAATGTCTTTTAGGGTCTTACGTCCATCACCTCCTCCAAGGTATGACCTACTCGGTATGATCCTAACCACTCAGGCGATTTCTTACCCCCTCTTCTCTTTTATCCTTCTTTATTATATATTGATTACCTTATATAGGACTTGGTCCTTGACGCTTACCTTTGGGGTAATCTTCTTCTTCTACCACAATCGAAATCACCTATACCAATTTGTCCACAACTCACCCATACCTAGTAGACCTAAACTCAAATCACGCCTATGACCTACCATCTCATTCTCATATTCTCATATTCTTCCCTAGCTTATGGGAGAACTACATCGGCACAGAGTCCCTTTTTCTTTGGGACTATGTAGGCAGCACTCGAGGGCATGGGGCCCTTGGAGGTTAGCTTTACTGCCACTCTCTACCCTAACCCATTCATCTTTCATCTTCCTAAATCACATTCTACCCTACTTAGTTTCCTTTTATATCAAAAATTGGAAATTAAACCAAATAAACAACAAGTTGCTTGACATTTTTTTCCTCATCACAACATACATTTATTATGACTACCATTTCTTTACCAACATCATGCATGTATTATAAAACATCTTAAACATGACCCATATCATCATTCATTGCACAAATTAATGAATCACAACTGACCAACGACCGACTCGACCATGCCTACAATTTGACTCCACCATGCCTAACACCAACTTGACTCAACCATGCCTATGACCTGAATCCATCATGCCTAACACCAACCTGACTCAACCATGCCTAACATACCTACCATAAGTCCATCTATGCATAATAATAAAATGTTATCAACACAAACACATAATGCCCATAATCATCATCATCTATATAAATACAATATCCATATACATAATTATCAAATGTCTTGGCACATGAGGCGATGTATATAATCCAGTCTCTCAAAACTCTCATATACATCCTCACCATCTTTGGCATGTAGGCCGATATATGCTCAAAAATACAAAACTCTCATACAACCTCACCATCTTTGGCACGCAGGCTGGTATATATCAAAAATCAAAACTACATCAAAATCAAGGGCCATATATCAGACATCATCACGGTGGACATCCTCCATATCTATCTCACCTATCCCCTCTACCTCCTCGGCCCCTTATCTAGTGACCTGCTAACATCTCCCCACCCATCATAGGTGGTGGTTGGGTCCCTATTTAGTACATCAAATAGAATGGGCTCTCAGTGAACTAGTGGCCTCACCTTTGACCATGTCTCGGGGCTCGATGGCCCCCTGTGCTCTCCATGTTATGGGTGCATGACTTGGTCCTCTCACTAGAGGCCTGCTATGCCCTATACTCGGCATACGATAGAAAATCTATCCCTGCCACCGTCATTGGTCTTGATAATACTGGGCCTCATCTCTCACCTCCCATAACCTAGATATGGTACTATCTGTGGTGGCCCCATCGACCTCTGACCTATACTTATCTGTGGGACCTGTCTTGTCCCACCCCTACTATGACCCTATCCCGGTGCATATGGTGGTGTCATTATTCCCTACTTCTATACTGTATATCGGGCTGTAAGGCCCCAATCTATGCTTACATGCATGGCTAATCGGCCTTATAACCATGTCACCTTATGCCTATAGGGCAGCCACCTGACCATCATCACCATCTCCATCTCCATCCCCACCCTAGGTCATCTGGACCTAAGACTAGCCACTTATGTATGTAACTTGGCCACCTTACCTCTGAATCAAGCTAACTATCCCTACACCATACCAATCTGGATAATCAGGGGTCACCACCTACCCCGTAGGGCATCTCTCTCACCGTGATAGTGGCTAAATTTAGTGGCCCCAACTTGGGTGGTACTATTCGTAAATGAGTCACCCACCACTGTCTATATATGTTCATCACTTTGGCATCATCAATCCTCTGGTCTATCACCTACTCCTCCTACCCTGATGGGAATTTTCAACTATGGTAGAGGTAATGGCCTCTCCATATCATCTCTCCTGTACTGTGGGAAGGGTGGAGGTATGTCTTGTAGTAGCCCAAACTACTCGTCTAACCCTATCAACTGGGATCATCTCGTGCTCCCCAACATGGCACCCCTCTATCCATCTCAAAGATTTGAAGGCCATCTAGCTCATCATGCATCTGCTTGTATGAGGGATAACCCACATATGGTCTCCATATGATGTCCACCCTAGACAACCCCTCCAATAAACACCTGTAATATGCTACATCATGTGTAGCCCTATCTGATCGATGCTCTCCAATCATGGGTACCCATCACCTATACCCCACCCACACTAATCTCAGTAAAAATGCATCTTCTCGGGGCATACCCACTGGGCACACACAAACTATGTGCTCATAGGCCCAACAGTGTAGTAAAAATGTGCAACATAAGTGAACTCCGCAGAGACGCCCATATGCCCACAGCTCTCTATATAACTACACCAAGAATGCTAGCACCCAAAAAGTAGGTCCGATCCATCACCATGTCATAAAACCCCCATCGGGAAGCGGGAAACATCCCACCCTCTTCATCCGATAGTGCAAAACAACACACTTTGCCTCCATCAATAAAACAACTAGCCTCGTCTCTCTTGGATGGGCTAGGTACATCCCCTGTAACTCAATATGACACTATGGAATTTCATGTTTTCCAGTCCCTCCCCAAACACACTGTCGGGATCAACTCCTCCGAGGTCTCGGAGGAGATCGAGTACACCTCACGTCCCCAGTATTGGTAGCCAGCAAGATCCTCAAACATCCTCTGGGTGACTTCCATCTCACCCATTGGTAGGTGGAACGTGTTGGTCGTTGAATCCCATCTATCGATGAGAGAGACCATCGAGTTGGCTTCAGGCTGAATGCCAATAGTGTTAGACCCCAATAAGGCCACCTCCTCCACGTTCCACCACTCCTCAACTCTTTGTCACCATGCCTCAAACTCTCAAGAGCATGGGTGGCACCCCTGTCTCTCATCCACAGTTGATCTCTCCCTTGCATCTAATACAAACATCAAATTAATCTACTTTCATCATACCCATACTCACCCACGACACCTCACCTATACCCAGTCTCACCTCTTTCTATCTTCCCAACCTACCTTCCTATCACATTTTCTCTCCCCGCCCCCACCCTCACCCATTATCATTTCCCCATACCCATTTTACACCCAACCTACACTAGGTTTTCACAATTTCACCTTATTCTACCCTTCTCTATCTCACCCACTTGACCTAGGGCCCTTTCGACCCCTTTTTTTCTCTCAAAACCCAATCCGGGTTCTAATTATCTCTAACCGAATTCCCGGTCACCCATAAACTAACATCGATTCACCTATTTTGTGATTGATACCGGTTTGACACTATTGACATTAGCTAACTCCTAGACCGATGCCGGTCAACATCACAGATGAAAACCGTACACCCCCAAACCCTCCCCTCTCAAAAAACTACCTCTCTTGACCCTTCTACCCACCCATTCTCACCTACACTTCCCCTTAACCACATCCCACCCACTATTCACCCACTTACCTCTTTCCCCACTCCTCTTCTACCCAATTCACCCTCCCACATTTCAAATTTCATTTTCTCCCCCAAAAAACAAAAACCCAAATTTTCACCACCCGACCTCTCACCTAATCTATCTCACAAAACATAGAAAAGGTTTGACACTTACCTCATCATGTTGTCATCAACCATGGTGGCATGTCATTCCAGACGCACCGTGGCCCTCCCTCCCTCTCCGCCTCTACCATCACCAATGGTCACCTCACCTCCAACCACCCAAATCCAACAATCTGATCTCATGGACCCACCTCTCAACTACCAATCACCCATCGTTTAGCTCACCAACTTAGCTTTCTGTTCCATCTAGACACTTTCCAACTTTCTCTCTCTCTCGTGTCATTTTCCTCTATTTTGCACATGGGACAAATGATTTAAAAAATGTGGATTTTTCTTTTTATAACATCCTCTACCTAACCGATGCTAGTTTTACCTTCACCGACATTAGTCACGTGCCCTACCTTCTGTCGGTTACCTATACCGGCATCGGTTACCTTGACCAGCATCGGTCACCCTCTCTTCCACATTGCCCACACTTTCACCCTTATTACCCGTCCATCACTCTTTTTTCCTGTTAACCTTTTACCTTACCCCCTACCCCCATTTTTTCCCTAAATCCATTTTTATCCTACACTCACCTCACTTGGCCACACACTTGAGCTTCTTGACCTTACCCTTTATCCCCTCACCTTGTCCTCATTTAGGGACTCATTATTTTACCCATACCCCATACCCTACCCATGTTGTGACCTAGATACTTGAACTGGACCATTTCTAATGACCTTTGACCTCATGTGTTTGCTATACCTTATGGATTTTTACCTATGTTGATTGGCTTCCTGACCTTACCTTTCCTCTTATAGTGACCGTTTATCCTACTAACCCTCGGTGTATCGAAACATACCTAAATGTTCTTGCACCTAACCTACATCATGTGTTTCTCGACCATATCCTATACCTTGATACTGGAATCACCTCAACCTTGTTTGGATAAACCTATCAACCTTAGACAATGTATAGTTTGCTTCTCTTCACTTGGTACCATGCTATAGTTTATATGTGTGCGTGCGTTTGACTATTATTACCTTTGACCTGACCCATTACCTAGATTACAGAGTGTACCTTTTTCCTTTTTCCCCATTACCACCTTCCTCTTCATCACATTCACCTTTTAATCAAACCACTCACCGCTTCTTCCTTCTACCTCATCAGTTCCTAGTTTGAGGGGGATCACCTTCACCCACACATGGGGCAACCACATCTTATTTTTGTCAGTGTCACTTACCAATACAAGCTACACAACAAAAGGGGGAAAATGTAGACACTAAAATTGGTCATACTCCCCTTGGTCCCTCATTAAATAAATACCTTGAACACATCCACCTAGCCATGGCCCCCTTCACCCCACTATAATATTAATTTAATTATTTAAATTAAATTAATTCATTATCCTCACAATATTTATTATTTAAATATCCTAATTGAGATAATGCCCACATATCCACCTCATCTAGCCACCTCACCCTAAGACCTATTCTTAGTAAGTTGCCATAACTAACTAAGACCTACCCAAACCCTAAAAATCAATGCCTACATTCCCTCTAACCACATTCCCACATGTTAGAAGGAAGCTTCCATGCTAATCCATGGAGTAAATGAAACAAGATCCTAGAAAATCAAGGGGATCTACCTAGTTTAGTAAACCTAGGAAATCCCACCTAACCGATGTCGGTTACCCTTAACCATCGCTAGTTAAGCTAGAATCATCATCGGTTACCATTTAATCCCAAAAATAACCTTATTTTGAGGTTGGCACATTTCTGGAGATAATCACATCTTTTGAGAACAAGTGACGAAACCAGAGCTGCATGTAAGCAAAACCAATGTTAGTATACACATTAGAGCATCCATAGCCAGTACCTAAAGTAATCACACATCCATTTGCCTTCATGGGAGCATCCGGGAAGCACCAACACTACACCATGTTCATTCATTTGATCACCCACCATTACCAACCAGGCATCAAACTCATACAAATAGTAAGTTTTATTAACCAACACTCATCTATTCATCATTTGGTAGATCCTTTTACATCTACTATTAGCTTTTGATCTCATTTCCATTCCCCCATCATCTACCTCCATGAAAACTTGACCATATTTTTATCCACACCCTTATTTCCCATACCTCGACCTTAATCATTCTTATGCATACCTCAGATCCATACGAATCTTGCCATTTCCCTTCCATCTTCATCTAATCTCAGATCTATCACCAACCAAGTTTTATTGAGTTTCTGTACCCGACCATACCGATGCCAGGTTACCCACAACCATCACTGGTTAGCCTAAACCGATACCGGTCATACCAGACCGATGTCGGTCTTGTCTTTTACCAAAACCAAGAACAAAGCTCCTAAAATTCCACCAAATACCCAAAACTACCTAGAATCTTACCCTGACCAATACCAATACCTTGACAGTGACCTTGACCTTTAGATTCAATCATAGCCTAGCCTGTTGTGAACAAATTTTCTTATTGTAGATGAATGAGATACCTAAATAATTTTAACTATAGTAATATTTCCTTTATTTCTCACATTAATTTTCTTTAAATAGTGGATTCACACCGTCTAGAAGTATCACACTTCTCGTATCTAGCACACGCTAGGAATTCCACTACATATATTATTTAAATTTTATTTAGTGGTCTTGTCTTTCATTTCGGTAGTTCCTCCAAGAAAAAGGAATCTCTCACCATTAGGTTGTGGATTTATAAGTCATATGTGCACAAACAACCTACAACCGACATTTCAATAGGTATTCCTCCTAACCCATTACCCTTATTTGTTTCATCAACATTCAAGAAACACTCTAGAATCAAGTGAAACATCAAGGAAAACAAAATACTTAATGAGGTGGTCAAAGATATTTTTAGGGTGGAAAGGTACTTGGAGCGGCGTTTAGATTTGCAAGGAGATCGTCTATGTAATCTTCCAATATACAATGCATGATTTCATCGAAGATGTAAGTCATAGCTCACTAATATGTGGCACTAGCATTTTTAAGGCCAAAAGGAATGACTCGATAGCGAGAATGTCCCATAAGGGGATGAATGTAGTTTTCTGTTTATCCTCTAGGACAAGAAAGACTTGGTTATAACCTGAGAAACCATCCATGAGTGATAGCATCTCATGACCAGTAGTAAGGTCAACTAGCTAGTCTATACCGGGTAGAGGAAAGTCATCTTTGGGGCAAGTTAGGTTGAGGTCACGAGAAAATGCGTAGCATGATAAATTCCTCCTGTCACCTTAGTGACAGGGACAATGTTAGAAATCCATTAGGGATAATCAATGGGTAAGATGAAGGAAACAAAAAGAAGGCACTGTTGAAGTTCTTCTTTGACTAGAAGAGCAATGTGAGGGTGCATTTTCCTTAGCTTTTGTTTTACGGGTTTGGCATCGAGAATGGTTGTGATATTATGGACCACTATGGTGGGGTCAATATTGGGAATGTCAACATAAGACCAAGAAAAAGCTTGGTTATGATGTTTTAGAAAAGAAGTGATGGCTTCCTATTCAACAATATCTAAATATTGGACAATCTTTAGAATGTGCACGTCATCCTAAGTATGGATGTTAATTTCGATAGTCAATTCATTCAACATGGTTTATCGTCAAGATGGTAACGATCGATGAATGTAAGATTATTTTGCACCAAGATAGATGAGTATGGATTCATCATCCTGACATTGAATGACATTAATAGAAGGTGTATCGTCATCGATCATTTCAGATACAAGAAGGGAAGAGAAGAGGGGCCTCTCCCTCGTGTTGATAAGTTAGAGGCCCCAAGGAAATGGTGTTTATGAAAAAAAAATTTTTTTAGGAGGTATGGATTCTTGATCCATCGACTCTTTTGGTGAAGGTGGTGAAGGTGGAGCATGTGAAGAAGGTGATGAAGGGTCGATATCCTCAATGAGTTCAATGAGCCTTCTTGATACGTAGTTTAACAAAAGCCGATACAACTATAGTCATTATGTTTGTGGGTAGTACATGTAATAATAGTGTGATGGCCTTTCTCATAAAATCTAAACCAAAACCTTTCCACACATCGGTGTAAGAAGGTGTGGGTGAAATGATGATTGGTGAGTGACTAGAGCTCGGCAAAAATGGGTGGGTTTGTGATGGTGGTTCGGTGTATAAGTGGAAGTATCAAGTCCCCATAGGTGAGATTGGTGCAAGTGTTAGAAGGACCATAAAGGAGACACTCTCCTATGTGGTGATCATGTAGTGAGGGTGTTGGTGAAGGCTTCCATACTCTTGTGGAGTAAGGAATGTGTTGACATTATAGGTGATACTCCCCTAGAGTGAGGTGTTAAAAATTCCTTCCAAGGGATCGAGTGGTCAATATGTGGGTAGCTGGGATAGATGATTTGTTAGAGGTTGGATCAAAGGTGAGCCACTGATTGGGAGGCGATGGGTCGGGAGTGGAGGTCATGGTAGTTATAGGGATGGAGGATTTATGTGTGGTTGAGGTAGCGGTGGCAATGGTGAGTGGAGGTGTAAGTGAAGAAGAAGTGGTCATGGATGAAGACACATTAATGGGTACAAGCACGTCATTTGGTCGGTAAATCATGTTATAGGTTTTGAAAGGTAGATGGGTCAGCTTGAAGGGTATAGGTGTGCCCTTCATGCTCAAACTTCACACAATGATGCAGTGGAAGGAATGCAGACCCATAACACAAATATAGGGTATACAGAGCAACATGTGTTTTGTTTCTTTGAATATTGATGAAATAGATAAGGGTAAATGGGCTAGGAGGAATACCTGTTAAAGATGGTTGAAGGTTATTACATGTGTATGACTTCTTGATCCATAACTGATCGTGAGAGATTCCTTTTGGCTAGGAGGAACTACCTAAAATAGAAAACAAGACCACCAAATAGAAGTTAAACAATATATGCAGTGGACTGCCTAGCGTATGCTAGATCTAGGAAGTGTGATACTCCCTAGAAGGCTGTCAATCCACTTGTTTAAAACAATTCAATGTTAACAATAAATGAAATCCTACTGTAGTTAAAATGATTTAGGTATCTCATTCAACTACAATAAGAAAATTCATTCACAACAGGCTAAGCTATGATTGAATCTGAAGGTCAAGGTCTCTGTCAGAGTATTGGTACTGGTCAGGGTCTAGTTTGGGCTGTTTTGGGTATTTGGTGGGGATTTTAGGCTCTGTTCTTGGTCTAAGGGTAAAAACATAGAGATCAACATCGTGGTATGACCGATGTCGGTTTAAGTGAAATTGGTGATGGTTATGGGTAACCACATTGGTATGGTTGGGTAGAGGAAAATTATTAAAATCTTGGTGTGGGGACATATCTGAGGCTAAATGGAAATGGAGAGGGAAATGGTAAGGTCTATGGAGATCTTAGGTGTACTCAGAGATCTTTAAAAGTTAGGTATGGGTAGTTTAATGGTGTGGGTGAAGGAATGATCAAGTTTTTATGAAGGTAAATGATGGGAGAATGGGAATGCAAGTAGAAACTGATAACAAAGGTAAAAAGTCTACTAAAATGAAAATGGATGAATGTTGGTTAATAAAACACTTACTGTTGTATGAGCTTGATGGATGGATGGAATGTGGTTGATCAAGATGGATGAAATTTGGTGGTGATGGCACTTCCCGGATGCTTCCATGAATGCAAATGGCTCTGTGATTACTTTTGATGTTGGTTATGGATGCTCTGATGCATGTATGAATGCTGGTTCTTCTTGCATGCAGCTCTGGTTTCATCTCTTACTCTCATAAATGTGTTAACCTCAAAATAAGGTTGTTTTGGGGAATAAATGGTAACTGAATAGTTCCGGGTTGATCAACAGTGGTGTTTAGGGTGACCAGCATCGGTTAGGGTGGGATTTCCTAGGTTTACTAAAATGGGCAGATCCCCTTGATTTCTTGGATCTCGTTCATTTTCTTTCATGGATTAGAATGGAAGCTTCCTTTCTAATGGGAGGGAATGTGGTTAGAGGGAATGTAGGCTTTGATTTTTAGGGTTTAGGTAGGTCTTAGTTAGTTATGACAACATACTAAGAATAGGTCTTAGGGTGAGGTGGCTAGATGAGGTGTATAGGTGAGGTGGGTGTGTGGGCATTATCTCAATTAGGATATTTAAATAATAGATATTATGAGATCATGAATTAATTTAATTAATTAATTAAATTAATATTAGAGTGGGGTGAAAGGGGCCATGGTTAGGTGAGTGTGTTCGAGTTGGTTATTTGTCGAGGGACCAAGGGGAGTGTGACCCAATTTTGGTGTCTACATTTTTCCCCTTTTTGTTGTGTATCTTGTATTGTAAGCGATGTTAACAAAAATAAGATGTGGTTGCCCCATGTGTGGGTGAAGGTGATCCCCCTCAAACCAAGAACTGATGAGGAAGAAGGAAAAATCGGTGAGTGGTTTGATAAAAGGTGAATGTGATGAAGAGGAAGGTGGGAAATAGGGTAAAAAGGGGTAAAGGTCTAATCGGGTAATCCAGTAATGGGTCAGGGTCAAAGGTAGTAATAGTCAAATGCATGCACATGTATAAACTACAGCATGGTACCAGGTTGAAGAGTAGGAAAACTCTACATTGTCTAAGGTCGATAGGTTTATCCAAACAAGGTTGAGGTGATTCGTATCCAAGGTATAGGATATGGTCAGGAAACATGATGCAAGTCAGGTGTAGGAACATTTAGGTATGTTCCGGTACACCAAAGGTTGGGTCAGGATAAATGGTCATGGAAAGAGCAAGGTAAGGTCAGTATGTCAATCAACACGGGTAACAATTGCCACAAGGTATAGTGAGCACATGAGGTCACAGGTCACTAGCAATGTTCCAAGTCCAAGTAACTAGGTCATGGCATGGGTAGGGCCGAGGTATGGGTAAAATAATGAGTCCCCAAATGAGGACGAGGTGAGGTAGTAAATGATGAGGTTAGGAGGATAAAGTGAAGTGTCCAAGTCAGGTGTGGGTGAGGTAAAAAGGATGTAGGTCATCAAATTAGGGGTAGGGGTAGGAAAAGACTAAGCAGGATAACCGATAATAGTTATAAGAACCGATGCTGGTTGCGATGGACCAACCATGGTAAGCTAGGGCACGGGACCAATGTCGGTCAAGGTAAAACCATCACCGGTCAAGTCGGGTAGGTTATAAAAAAGAAAAATTCCACTTTTTACAAAATCATTTGTCACTTTCCAAATAGGAGAAAATGATAGGTGAGAGAGAGAAAGGTTGAAAGCATCCATGCGGAATGGAGAGAGATGAGTTGGTGAGTGGTGTAGCAAGGTGATTGGCAGTCGATAGGTGGGTCCACGAGATCAGATTGATCGATTCGGTTGGTTGAGGTGAGTAGGTTGATTGGGTGATGGCAGAGGTAGGAGAGGGATCGGGTGGACCACCGGTGTAGTGCCCGATGTGCCACCATGGCGATGGTAGCATGATGAGGTAAGAGTCAATCCCTTTCTTTGTTTTGTGAGTTAGATTGGTTTAGAGGTTGGGTGTGTGAGAAAACAGTTTTGGGGGAAATGAATTTTGAATTTTGGGAGGGAAAATTGGGTAAAATAGGAATGGGGGAGAGTGGTTGGGTGAATGAGGGGTGGGGAGAGGTGGAGGTGGGGTTTAGGTAGGATGGGTGGGTAGAAGGGAGAGAAAGGGGTTTTTAGGAAGAAGGGGGTTTTGGTGTCATCGCATTTTGTGCGCATGAGTGATCAGATCATCGTCAGTTAAGGGTTAGCCAATGTCGGTGGTGCCAAACCGGTATTAGTCATGAAACAAGTGACCGATGCCGGTTTATGGGGATCGGGGTTAGTTAGGGAGAGATAACTGGACCTATCATGATTTGGGGAAAAAGGGGCCAAAAGTGCCCTAGGTTGGGTGGGTGAGGTAGGTAGGGGTAAGAGAAGATGTTGTGGGGAAAAATCATAATGCATAAAGGGGTTGAAAGAGGTATGGGTGAGTGATAGTGGGTTAGGGTTGAGGTGGGTAGATAGAATATGTGATATGCAAGGTAGGTTGGGAGGGAAAAAAAGGGGTAGGGTGGTAGGTATAGGTGAGGTGTCGAGTGGGATGGTGGTTATGATTAAGGTGTATTAATGTGATGTTTTGCTGGATGTAGGTGAGAGATTAGTTGAGGATGTGAGATAGGGTGTCACCCCTACTCTTGATAGTTCATGGGGGCTATGACAAGTTGAGTGGTGACATGTGACAGATGTGGGCTAGTGGGGTCAGGTGCTACCGACATGTAGTCTAGCAAGTCAAGTTTGATGGTCACCCTCATCGATAGATGGGATTTAGTGACCAACATTTCCACCCCTACCGACAGGGGAGATGATCATTCCTCGAGTGAGAGGACCGAGATCCTGCACCTATATTGGGGATGCGAGGTACTCAATATCCTTAGAGGCATCGAGGATTTAAGATAGGATTCGGTGAGGGATAGGTGAAGACCATTTCACGAGACCAGCCCTAGGTGATGTACCAGAGGACCCACCACACCTAGATGAGGCTGGTGAGATGTTAGTAGGAGGAAGTCATAACACTATCGAGCCAGAGGAGGAGGAGATGGGAGAGATCACCGATATGGTGGATATCCGATGATGATGATGATGTATGTCCCTCCATTTTGATGTAGTTATTCATTTTTGATATATACCCAGTCTACGTGAGTGAAGAGAGTGAGGATGTATATGAGAGTTTATGTATATTTTGATCATATAATGGGCCTACGAGCCGAATATGGTGAGGTGTTATATATGAAATTTTTGAGAGATGCACATTATTTGGTTATTTGGTATCGGTGTATATTAGTATGGATACAGGATTTATATGATGAGATGGATGATTAGGTGAGGATGTATTTGTGTGGTTGATTCATGAATTTAGTTATTATGTAGATGGATTCATGATAGGTGTGCTAGGCATGGTGGATATCGAGAGTCATAGGCATGGGGTTATCGAGTCATATAGGCATGGATTGATTCGAGTCATAAGCATGGATGGAGTTAGGTCATGGCATGGATGAACACAAGTCATAGGCATGGTTGAGTCCACCATAGGCATGGGTGATAGGAAGGGCATGGATGGAGAGGTTGTAGGCATGGAAGGAGTTAGGTCATAGGCATGGTTGAGTCAGGTCATAGGCATGGATGGAGTTTGAGGTTTAGATGGATTGAGGCATGATTTAGGGTAAGTTTAGGTTGGTTTAAGTCATGGTGGGTCAAAATTGGTTGAGTTTTTAATTCATTAATTTGTGTAATTAATGATGATATGAGTCACGTTGAGATGTTTTATAGTAACATGCATGATAATGGTAAAGAAATGGTAGACATAATGAATGTATGAATGATGATGATAAAGATGTGAAGTAATTTGTTGTTTGTTTGGTTTAATTTCCAATTATTGATATAAAAAGGAAACTAACTAGGGTAGAATGGCCTTTAGGAAAAGGAAGGGGATTGGTTAGGGTAGAGAGTGGTGAGCTAACCTCTAGGGCCCCATGCCCTCACAAGTGCTACCTACATAGTCCCTTGAAAGGGACCTCGGGGATGTAGTTCTCCCATAAGTTAGGGAAGAATGTGAGGAGGTATGAGAGTGAGTTGGTAGGTTATAGGCATGATTGAGTCTAGGTAATTTTAGGTATGGGTGAATGTGGGCACATTGGTATGGATGATTTTGAGTTGATTGTGGTGAAAGAGGAAAATTTCCCAAAGATAAGTGTCGAGGATCTAGTCTTGTATAAGATAAGAAATATGTAATGAAGAAGGAAAGGAGAGGAACAGATCCCATATAAGATGAGGTGGAAAGAAACCCACCATTGGTAAGGATCATAACAGGGTGGGTCATACCTTAGATAGGTTGATGAATGTAATACCCTAAAGACATTATATGATTGATTATTCTAAAGGTGAAGAATAGTCACATGGTCACCAAATGTCTCGGTAGAGCATTCCGTAGGAGTCCCTTGAGGTGGTAGGAAATGAAGGTGAAAAATGGAAGAAGGTGAAAAATGGTAGGTTATATGGTATGAGGTAGCATGCCTTTTGGCAAGATCCAAGATCACAAAGCAGAGTCCATGATGAAAAAGATTTTTTTATTTTGACTTATATTTGAGATAGATTGATCGATGTGGGAAGTTTTGAGAAATTAACTCCTTATCTTGGTCTCTCTCTTCTCTCTCTCTTTTTTTCTTTTCTTTTTTTGAAAGATTTACATAGTTGTCCTTTGAGGGAGCAAGTCTATTTATATCGTAGAGATGTAGAGAGAAAGATGTCCTTTTGAGGGAGTCATATTTTTATTGGAAGTTTGACTCAAGGAGTTGGATCCCATGTGAGGATTTTAAGTCATGGACAAGACTAAGGTGAAGAATCAGATTCTTGTTCAAAAAGCAAGGTGAAATGACCATGGGATCTCATCTAAAAAAGACAAAAATTATCCATGAGAATCATGCCATGTGCAGTGCCATGGTACACATATTTAAGAGAAGATAAAAGAGTGATGGTATGCACATGATTCTTGTTTAATCATTGGGGATGGACATAGTGAAAGGAGGGAAATGAAAAGTGCTCAAGGGATGAGCATGAAAAGAGGTAGAAGGTGAGGTAGGACTGAAATTCAATAGTAGAATGGTCGAAGATGCAAGGCATTAAGGGCTCAAGTTTAGGTTTACCATCTAGTGAAGATAAACGATAAGCACCTGATCCATAAGTATGAGTCACGATGTATGGTCCAAGCCAATTAGGAGAAAATTTTCCCCATTTACTTTTTTTCTGCTTTGGTTACATGTTGATTTTCTTTCAAGACAAGGTCACAACTTGGAAGGTTCATTCATGGACACATTTGTCATAGGCACGTTTGATATGTTTTTGGTAAACTTGAAGATGGTCAAGAGCATTAAGATGAAATTTGTCTAATAACTCAAGTTGTGCTAAACGGTCTTGGAGAAATTCATCATCATTGAGCATGTCATGGAGAGAAATACGAAGTGAGGGAATCTGGACTTTGAGAGGTAGAAAATAGCCTCTGTACCATAGACCAGAGAAAAAGGTGTGGCAGTAGTGGAAGTGTGAATACTAGTACGGTATGCCCACAGGGCAAAAGGAATGTGCGTATGTCAGTCCTTCCCAGTATCATTAACCACTTTCATGAGAATTTTGTTCAGGTTTTATTAGTGGATTCGCTTGGCCATTGGTTTGTGGGTAATATGGTGATGAGAAACTTAGTTGAATACCAAAGGCATCACAAAGTTTCCGCAAGGTTTTATTTTTGAATTGTTTTCCATTATCAGTGATGAGGTGATGTGGGACACCAAAGCGACAAATGATGTGATGATTGATGAACTCACATATTTTCTTACTTTTGTGGAGATGAGAGGTATGGATTCAACCCATTTGGTGTAATATTTGGTAGCGGTGATTATCCATTGATGTTTCTGGGAAGAATGGGGATTGATCTCTCCAACAAGATCCAAACCCCATTGAGAGAAGGGCCAAAGGTCACGGGTGACTTGTAAGGCATGATTGGGTGTATGATGAAGATTGGCATGTTGTTGGAATTTTACACAATGCTTAATGTAGTCACAACAATCATGGTTAAGGGTCAACCAGTAATAGCCTAGGTGAAGAATACGGTTAGCAACCACAAGGCCACTGAAGTGACCTCCACATATGCCATCATGAACTTCCTTAATGGTATAAGGAATTTCATAACTCGTAAGGCACCATAAGAGAATACCATCAAATCCACGCTTATAGAGGAGGCCACCCATGATGACGTAATGAGAGACCCTTTTAAGAAAGGTGTGTTGTCCATTACAGTGAGGTCGGGAGGTAAGATGGAGAGGGAAAGATATTCTGAGTATTGTTTATACCAAAGGTCACTTAGTTCAAGAGTGGTGGTTCCGATAGAGTAAAATTTCATGAGGTAAATAAGAGGGTGATTGGAGTCTTTATACGGTGACAAATATTTTAGAATCGGCGGGTGAAGCGGTATTTGAGAAGCCAAGTAGGCCATGGTATCTACAAATTTGTTGGTAGAACGTGGGACGGTTTGAAGGGCGTAATGGTCAAAGGTGGTCAAAAGTATGTCCACATGATGTTTATACTTTTGAAGTATCTCATTACACATTGGTATATACCATTGACTTGGTTTATGACCAATTGAGAATCACCAAAGATGTTGATTGACTTAACATCTAAGGCATAGGTAGCTTGGAGACCCAATACGAGTGCTTCATATTCAGAAATATTGTTTTTGTACAATCAAAATCAAGTTTGAAAGACAAAGGCATGGGTTCACCATCAAGTGGAATGAGGATAACACCAGCCCCACCCCCACGCTGACACTTGGAACCATCGAAGAAGAGTGTCATTTGGTATGTGGGTTCATCCAAGGAAAGGGTAGTAATAGACTCATCTGGAAAGTCAAAGTTAGAGGGTTGGTCCCTAAAAATAGGTGCGTCGGCCAATTGGTCGATAGCCTTGGCCCTTGATGGACTTTTGATGGATGAATTTGAGGTCGAGGTCAGCTAGAAGCATAAGCCAACATGTAGCCGTTGATTTTGGTAAGGTTTGGCATACATGAAGTGTAAGGGGTCGGTGTTGGTCACAACATAGGTTTTGTGATTAAGTAGGTAATGGCGGAGTTTGGTGGCAAAAAAACTAAGGCTAAGAAAAGTTTTTTCAGCATGGGTGTATCAGGTTTCATAGTCCAAAAGAGTATGGAATTATGTAATAAACCACCTTCTCCCTATGTTGTTCATCGCGATGAGTGAGCATGGCCCCAAGGAGTGATCGGTAGCTGAGATGTATAGGTAGAAGGGTTGATCATCTTTAGGTGGAATGAGTATGGGTGGTTGGAGAAGGTATTGTTTTAAGGCTTCAAAAGCTTTATGGCAGTCCTCATCCCATTTAAAGGAAACATCCTTTTTGAGAAGGTGATGAAATGGTTGACATCGATCAGAAAGTTGTGAAATGAAATGGTGAATAGACTGCAACTTACCTTGTAGGCTACGAGTTGCCGCAGATTAGTGGGTGGAGGAATTTCAAGAATGGCCTTGACTTTAGTAGGGTCAACCTCTATACCATGTAAGGAGACAATAAATCCTAGGAGCTTTCTCGAGAGAACCGTGAAGACACATTTCTTGGGCTGAAGGTGAACACAATACTTAATGAGGCAGTCAAAGATGGTTTTTAGGATGGCGAGGTGCTCGAGTGGCATTTAGATTTGGCAAGGAGATCATCTACATAATCTTCCAATATACGGTGCATGATGTCATGGAAGATGTAAGTCATAGCCCGCTTGATATGTGGCACTAGCATTTTTAAGGCCAAAAGGCATGACTCAATAGCAAAAGGTCCCCCAAGGGGTGATGAATGTGGTTTTGTGTTGATCCTCCAAAGCAAGATTTGGTTATAACCCGAGAAACCATCCATGAGTGATAGCATCTCATGACCAATGGTAAGGTCAACTAGTTGGTCAATACCGGTAGAGGAAAGTCATCTTTTAGGAAAAGCTAGGTTGAGGTCATGGAAATTTGTTCAAATACGGAGTCCCCTTTGTCACCTTAGTGATAGGAAAATGTTAGAAATCCATCGAGGATAATCAATGGGTAAGATGAAGGAAATGGAAAGAAGGCGTTTGAAGTTCTTCTTTGACCAGAAGAGCAAATGCGAGGGTGCATTTTCCTCAACTTTTGTTTTATGGGTTTAGCATCGAGAATGGTTACGATATTGTGGACCACTATGGTGGGGTCAATACTAGGCATGTCTGCATAAGACCAAGCAAAAGCATGGTTATGATTTTGAGAAAAGAAGTGATGGCTTCTTGTTCAGCAATATCTAAAGATTGGCCAATCTTTAGAATGTGTGGGTCATCCTGAGTATGGATGTTGATTTCGATAGTCGATTCATTCAACATGGTTTGTGTCTCAGATGGTAACAACCGATGAATATATGAGTCTTCTGCACCAAGGTAGGTGAGTATAGATTCATCATCCTAACATTGAATGACATTAATGGAAGGTGTATCATCATCGATCATTTCAGGATACAGGAAGGGAAGAGAAGAGGGAGCCTCACCCTCGTGTTGATAAGTCAGAGGCCCCAAGGAAATGGTGTTTATGAAAAAAAAAAGTTAGGAGGAATGGATTATGGATCCATCGAACTCTATCGGTGAGGGTGGTGATGGTGGTGAAGAAGGTGGAGAAGGGATGATGTCCTCAATGAGTTCAATGTGGGCCTTCTTGGTAGGTGGTTCAGTAAAGCCGATACCACTATGGTTGTTATGTTTGTGGGTAGTACATGGAATAACAATGTGATGGCCTTGCTCGTAAAATCCAAAACAAAACCCTTCCACACACATCGGTGTAGGAAGGTGTGGGAAAATGGTGATTGGTGAGTGACTGGAGGTCAGTAGAAAAATGGGTGGGTTTGTGATGGTGGTTCAGGTGTATAAGTGGTAGTATCAAGTCCCCCATATGTGAGATTGGTACGAAGGTGGGGAGGACCATAAAGGATGCTCTCCTATGTGGTGATCATAATGAGGGTGTTGGTGAAGGCTTCCATACTCTTGTGGAGTAAGGAATGTGTTGACACTATATAGGTGATACTCCCCCAGAGTGAGGCATTGAAAAATGCCTTCCAAGGGATCGGTGGTTGATATGTGGGTAGCTGGGATAGATGATGTGTCGAGGTTGGATTAGAGGTGGAGCTAATTGATTGGGAGGCTGATGGGTCGGCTAGTGGAGGTTGTGGTGTGGTAGGAATGGAGGATTTAGGTGCGGTTGAGGTAGCGGCGACATTGGTGGGTGGAGGTGTAGGTGAAGAGGAAGTGGTCATGGATGAAGATGCTTTAATGGGTATGAGCACGTCATTGGGTTGGTAAAGCATGTTACGAGGTTTTGAAAGGTGATGGGTTATACCAAATGGTATAAGTGTGTCCTTCATGCTCAAACTTTACACAATGATGCAAAGTGGAAGGAACACAACCCATAACATGAATCTAGGGTCTACCAAGCAACAGTTATATTGAAATTCCCCCTCCAAGACATAAAATAACTCTAGAATAGTGCGGGGGCCCACAAAACATGGAGGATGATGGTGCCAAGTGTAGAGGTGATAGCGTCATTAAATGAACACAACATGACAGGATGTTTATGCATGTAATTGTCAGGTATGCACATTTGGTTGAATGCATGGGAGGAGATGATATTAATGCTAGCACCCCATTGATCATAACACATTGTACATGGATATTATCGATGTGGATAGAGATGAAGAGAGCTGGATCTAGGTCATCAGTTTGGTGTGGTGCGATCTCTTCATCTGAGAAGCTAAGGGTAGCTACTTGGTGAGTAGGTGGAGGTGTAGAAGAAGATGGTAATTTGGTAAGAGAGGCTACATGATGAGGTGTAATAATGGAGGCTACAGTGTAGGGTCATTGGGTAAAACCTCAATAGATTGAAGACCTCCATGAGAGCTTGGCGATGGGATTCAGAGGTTTGGATGAGGTCATATAGGGACATTTTGAGGGAGGATTGGTGTAATTGTTTGAGCATCGTGCGATGTGTAACCCATTAGAAATAGGATATGTGGGGCCACAGATAGTGACTTTAGGTGTGGGTGCAGATGGTATGTTGGGTATAGGGTTGGTTGGTGGGTCGGTTGCCTTTTCCTTGCCTTTGTCCTTATGAGCATGGGTAGCAACGTGGATCATGTTGATTTGAGGGGGAGGTAAATGGAGTAGGTGAGGATGAGTGGTATAATGACATGACGGGAAGAAACCTTGGGGAGAAAAGCCTTGTGAAATGAGCTTGGGCAAATGAACCTTGTGGTGGTTTGGCTAACTCTCTTATACAAACCATGTTAATTTCAATCTCGGGGGTGGCTCTAAGAGTTTGGGGGTGGAGGTCTTGGTCACTTTGAGTAGGCAATATGGGAAAAATTGTGGAAACTTTTGGCAAAATGGGGTCCTCATCAAGAAGGTCATCATCATCAAATTTTTCTTCAGAGGACACAACTAGATAAGAATGGTTTTCAAATCCTTACAGTTCTCTACATCATGTCCTGGCACACGATGGTAGGCACAAATTTTTGTTTCATCAAACCCCTTTGGTTTGGGTTTGAGTGGGTCATAAGGTCTAAGAGGTGGTAATGTGATGACAAAAGTTTCAAGGAGGTTGGTTAAAATTTTGGCATAGGATCCCGCTAGTGGATCACAATGGGAAGTGAATGTGGGTTTGGGTGCAGGTGTGGTGATTGTATAGGAAGGGTCTTTACAAGAGGGGGAGTGGGTTGAGCTATGGTTTTAGGTGTTGGTGTGGTCTTAGGTGTTGGTCGTGTCTCTTGGGTAGGGGCATGGTAGATGAATTGGCAATAGAGTGTGTAGTTGGTTTGACTACCTTATTGGAGGGTAGCAGATTTTTTCCTTTAGGTTACACCTTCTTGGGTAAAGGTGATACATGGTGCACATGAGATTTAGAGGGAAAAGTAGATGGTGGAAGAGGGAGAGTTACCCATGGGGATAACCAGGTGGTGTGAAGGTAGATGGCATGGGTCATGTAGAGGAGGTGTGAGGAAAGAGATTGAAGTGTTGTGGGTAGTGAAGAATTATCGATGGTATTGAAGGTATGGGTGGTAAAATGTTGCAGGTGTGGGTGGAAGTTGTGTCGGGCTTGGTATATGTTAGGGGTCTAGCGAGGGAGGAATGGGCTACTACATTTTTAGTTTACCGATGGGTGGAGGTTTCTTAATCAAAGTTAGGAGGGTGAGGTAGGATCCTAAGATGGATGGGGTGAAGGTGATGAATGTGTGATTGCAAGGTTAAGGGTACAAGATCTAGGGGATTGGTTCTTCTATTTGGGGGCGAATTAAGTTTGGTGTTAGTTTTGGAGGATGTGGCTAAATCTAATTTGATGGGTGGATGAGTAAGGTTGGCCGTTGGGATGACCCCTAAGGTAGTAATAGGTTTAGGAAAGGAAGATGATGTAGGTGTAGGTTTGGATGTAGAAGCATGTTGAGTTATGGGTAGAGGTGTGAGTTGAGCCATGAGTGGTATTGTGGGAGAATTTTTGATAGTTGTGGTTGTGTTTGGTTTGATAGGCTTGTTGGTTTGAAAATTTGTCGTGAGATCAGATCTATGGATAAATGAGCCAACAGTGTGTAGGGCATAGCCCCTCTTTGAGTCAGCAAAGTGAAACTGGTTTATTGCTATTCTACCAGCAGGAATCTTGTGCAAGTCTCACAATATTCTGCCTTCAGGGGTTGGGATCTCATCCCAGTAGAGTAGTTCCGATGAAGAACAGAAAGGAATGAAGGAAGAAAAGGAAAGAAGATGGATCTGAAGGGAGAAAAGAAATGAATTCCAAAGTAGAAAGGTTAGAGGGTCTATGTTTTGGGCTGGTAGTAAACAGAGCCGAACCTACTTGCATAGAAGAACAAAGCAATATTGATGAATAAATGACAAAAAAGTAGAGATAGATCCAACAGAATAAATGCATAGATCTGACATAAGAAAGATCAGATGCCCATAACACACATATTCATCACAAAGTCTCAATATTTGTATTAATATTTTCTTCATTACAAAAGTACAAAGTCTTTTCTTCTCACTTCTATTTTTCATCTAAAAGATATCCACCCTTGAATACAACAAGTATTCAAGTATATATAGAAGGAGAGAGAAGAAAAGAAAACAAAAGCAAACCTAACCACTTATTTACAAAAATATCTACAAAATATCTTACAAAGGCATTTGTTGACTTTTTACAACTTTGATGAATGACATCATCCCATGGTGCAACATGGATGATGTCATTTTTAATGTCAACATGACTTAGATATTTTGAAAGAAAAGATGAGAGAAAGAAACTATTCGTCGTCGTCCCGTGGCTGGAAGGGGGTATCCTGCTTTTGCTGCTCGGGTGATGAGATGTGGAACTGGGCACGGTACTCCATGAACTTACTGATCATGGGTTGAAGTTGATCCTCGGAAGGATCCTTGTGTCGATCGCTGATAGCTTCGCAGGTCTCCCGCTCATCTATGAGCTTTTCTGGGAGTTTTGAATAATCATTCTCTGCCTCTATCAGTGCCGATGAAGTCACGACATGCCAACAGGTTATTGATGGATTCGGCATCGAACGTGACCTCTGGCCCCAGTCCCTGTGAAATGATCTCCTTGAAGATCTGAATAGTTTCTTCAACCTTTCTTAAGGTGAAAGAAGGAGTGAGCAACCCTGGAGACATTCTGAGAACAATCTGTTCCATTTGATGCATTGCATCCAGGGCTACCTCCTTTACCTTGTCGATCTTCTCCAGGATGAACTCCAGCTGATCCACCCGATAATCCAAAGTGGAAAGGATTTTATTGAGGGCTCTAGGGTGTCCAAAGACGCCAAACTTGACCAGATCATCGACTGAACAGTCGAGCATTTTCTGAAAGGTCTCGTGTTGCATCCTGGCATGATCAAGCTCTTTGGAGATGGGTCCCGCTATCGCCTGGAGTTCTCTGTTTGTTCGATTGATATTCTGGTACAAATATGTGAACTTAGTGATAACTCCCTCACTTTCTTTGAGGATTTGGCTCCTCCAGGTGGAAACTGCCATGCCCTGCTCACCGATTTTAGCATATTCATTGATCTTATCTTGGCTCAGAGGCTCAGGAGTTTCAGCGGCAGTTGTAGGAGGCGCACTGCCCATTTTCTACAAGGCGCGGAGAAGATGTTTATTTTGCTCCTTTAGCAGCCTTTTCTCTTCCTTTGCTTCTTGGAGTTTCTTGCAAAGGGCGTCAACTGCAGATAGGGCCTCTCCTTGCAGGCTTTCTAAAGATGTCCCCATTGTGACTTGAGTCACTGTGTAATTTGTCGAGATGATCCTTCTTATCCT
Organism: Taxus wallichiana var. yunnanensis; assembly: GCA_018340775.1. Lineage (NCBI taxonomy): Eukaryota > Viridiplantae > Streptophyta > Pinopsida > Cupressales > Taxaceae > Taxus > Taxus wallichiana. The sequence goes on from CM031235.1 coordinate 861,603,045, forward strand.
TGAAAGGATTGGGGTACGTAATCTCCATCACTCTCTCCCCTGATGCACTCTGTGAGAAGCGGGTTAAAGGCTTTCTACTTCTTGATCCCTTTTGATGGGATGATGGAGAAGTCCATCGGGGTGATGGGAACTTTCCTCTTCTATTGACTCAGGTGCTGGGAGATCCAGGATGGACTTGTGGGAGAAGGACCAGAAATAGAGAAGGGGGCAGCTGCAGTAGTAGAAGGGAAAAACATGGAGACACTTGGAGGTGGCATCGAGAGGGAGGCCGAGGAAGTGCTCACGGGAGGAAGAGATACTACAGGGGAGGAAGACATAGGAAGGGAAGGGAGCTCAGAGATGAGGGAAGAAATGGAGGGGGACAGGTCCGCGAGAGAAGAGAAGATGGATGAGGAAGAAGGGAGAACAGGGAAGACAGGGGGAGAGGACACGACCAAAGGAATGGTCGCTTGGGTCACTCGAGGAGGAAGGAGGAGAGGGAGAAGGGATAGAAGGACCTCAATAGTTACATTGGTGGCAACATCCTGAGTGGATGTGCCTATCGGAACATCTTCCGCTGTTTCTTTCTCTGGAGAAGCCAGAGTTATAACTTGTTCGGGTGTAGCGGAAGGAGGACTTTCAGGAGCTTCCTCTTGGGTGGAGCTGGATTCACCCTCTTTTCCTTTTCCTTTCCCCTTTGCTGTTTGTTTTTCCCGAGGAGGTGCGTTGCCCAACGGAGAGGTTTTGAAATCGACTCCGAGGTAGATGAGCCCGTTCATTCGGCACCAATGCTCTGTCCTTCGCAGAGTTTCCTTGACTCTTTCCTCAATTTTGAGGCACTTTGGTTCTATCAATCACTACGAAAGGCCAAATGTCCCCACCCGTGTCAAGATACACTTGATCAACTTCTTGCTCGACAGTTTGATAGCCTTTTGGGATGATGGCTACCCCATACTGGATGATTTCTGCTAAGGCCAAGCGAGAATGATCCTTCCTCCTGAGCTCAACCTCATGATATATGTCGATGTAGATATCTTCGATCTGAGGGATGTGGATCGGATCGAGCTTGGCCCTGGGCAAACAATTTCTTGGGTCGAAGGTGGGCCTTGCTTGGAAGTTATGTTTCAGATTCAGCAGTTCCAGTTCTGCAAACATGTCCTTCGCTTTGTGGTGAGTGAGACACGTATACCTACCCACTGTGAGGGGGAAAGGAGTTCCACCCTTCTTTCTCTTTAGACACTTTTCGTGGTAGGTAATAAGTCACCTCGATAGCTCTAACAAGATCAACTTGGGACCGGCATATCTCGGCAATTTAGTTGGTTCTCCCAAGAAGTTAACTGCCCTCAGATAGGTGAATGTGGGGAATTGAGTGAACAGGGCCCCCCATTTCTCTGTAGCTGCTACGATGCTCTTGGTCATACGACCGTGAGTCATATTCGGCCTCAACAGGAAGATGATGAAATAGAAGAATGCATCATTGATCTTTGTGAACTGGGGAATGCTATTTTCTAGCTTCAGTTCTGGATAATATTCATAGATTTTAACTTGGGGCCAAACCCCGCACCGCATCAGAGCCGGATAGTCCCTTTCTGAAGCTGCAAGCATAGACCACGTAGGAGTTCATATAGAACCTCCCGTTGTGTTAAGTTGTTGGAGCTGCTCAGATATTGTGCTGCTTATGATTTCTGCCCACTCAAAGCGTTGATCGGGCACATTTTTGTTCATTGTTTCTAGGTATCGCAACATCCACTTGTGAAAATAATGGGCATCAGGAAGCCCAAAGACTCGCTTAGGAACGTGATTGTGTCATTTGAGTTCCTCTGAAAAGTCACTGTGATGAATGACTTGTGGCCACCAAGTCACCACCTTTTTGTTCTTTAGATATACCTCGTTCATCAGCTGCATGCACTGATCTTCATTTTCATCCCAAGCTTTGATGCAATCCTCTGGCTTACGGCCACAAAGTGCCGGTGATGAGGAATGCTAAGCATTATTTCAAAGTGGCGGGTAGTGAGGTTGATTATGACCTCGCCCTTCTCACTATGGACACATCTTGTGTCTTTGTTGTAGCATCGGGCCACTACCATCATAAATTCATTGTTTACGGCGCTTACAGGGATCCCACCAGCAAAATGTAGTGCCTTTGCCCATCAGTTTGTCCATCCATGGACTTCTTGTGACCCTCTGGGTTCTAGCCCGAAATCTTCATGTCATATGACCCAGATTACGAGTCTCGATGTCTAGGTCACACTCGGCTTGGGACTCGGGCATTCGACCCTCGATACTTGTACTTCATTTCTTCTTAGTGAGCTTGGCTTTACCCTTAGATTTGATGGGTTTCTTGCTTGATGTTGACATATGTGACTCGAACTTAGTTGCTTGATCTGCAAGAAGAATAAGAGTGAAACCCAACGCAAGAAAGTCATATCAGTGTTTTGATCTTCCATTAAATGCTAACGAGAAAGAAAGAGTTAGTGATTTTAAGGCCTCGGGAATGAATGCGCAGTTAGGGCTAAATAATAAGGCGCACGGGAAAGGGATGCTGCGGGGATAAATCGGCGCGAAGGGCGCATGGCGCATGGATACTGCAGTTGCATTCTTTGTTGTTGTAAGCATAAGTGCGCTGCGCCATATGTATACTTTTATAAAGGGCGCGAGTATTTTCATGTTACATGGGTGCGCCGTGGGATGTGCCAAAGGGCGCTGAGTTTAATGCGTGTAACACCATTTTTTCATGCGCCATAGGGGAACTGGCGTGGCGCATGGAAGGTCTGCACAACATGATGTTGTTGTAATAATGGATGCACTGCTGCGCCGCTTAAAGCTTTGCACTTGGCGCAGATTTAGTTGGTGTTGCATAGATGCAGGGTGCGCCAATGGCGCAGGGTTTTGTAATGATGCACGCAAATGAGTTTGGTGCGCCAAGAGGGCACAAGTTTAGCGGTTGTAACAAGCGAAGGAAGTGCGCCTTGAGGGCGCAGCTGCTCTTTATGTAACAAGCGGAGGACATGCGCCATTGGCGCGACTGTATATTATGTTACAGGGGTGACAGATGCGCCAAAGGAAGAAAATTACAGTCTTATTTTCAAGCCAGGATTCCTTCTCTGAGGGGTTTACATGTGGTTTTAAGCCTCTTTTGCAAGGATCATTGGGTGATGAAGAGGCTTAAACAAAGGGTTCAAAATTTTTGACAGTTTTCCTCTTTACCAGAGATCTGGAAAGAGGGGGAAAATGCATGGAAAAGAGAAAAACAACAAGGAGGGGGGAGTCCATGATTTCACAGCTTGGTAGTGGGTTCATGTTTGGACAGATCTTTCTAATCACACAAACAAGCAACCAAAACACAAAACACCAAAACACAAAAGCACAGAGGACCTCTTACCTGGATTATATAATGGAGAAATGTGCAAACGGGTCCATGAATAATTTGAAAACGATAGGCGGTGTGCGCTGGCGAGTATAGAGAAAATCACGTGATTGTGTCGGATGACAATGACAGTGCAGACGCGCCTATATATAGGCGAGGTGGCAATAAATGCGCCACCAAATTTTTCAAATGGCGCATGAAAAGCACTGTCGACACAAGAAAGCATGCGCCCTTGGCGCACCAAAACACTTGCCAACACGAAGTTATGTGTGCCTTTGGCGCACCGAGTGATGTCGACATAAGATATGTGCACTTGGCGCACAAAATGGCACAACAAAAGTATTGTTGACAAAAGGCGCATGCGTGCCTTGGCGCATCACGAAAAGACTCAACATAGTGAGGCACACCAAAACGCCTGTTGACACAAGAAAGCATGCGCCAAAGGCTTAAAAGGGGGCGCATGAACATTTGATGTTGCATAGACATTATGTGCGCCCGACCAAAAAAGACCAAAAATGGCTAAGTTCGGAAAACTAGATTTCCCAGAAAGGGATTTTGCAACGTTCCGAACGCAAGGAGTCCCTGATGAGGGACCGGAACAAAATTTCGGTAGGGTTATCTATAAAATTGCCCTTGCCAATTTTACGGGATAACAACTGGCTCTTTCTGGGGACTATCCTGAGCAAACCTCAGGGGTAGAGAATCCCAGATCTCATGTGCCTATCCATTGGGTAACAGAGTCAAAAACAAGGGAGACCGGAAAGGGAAACACACAACCAACGAAAAAGCAAACACACGACAAAAACAAACACACAACTAAAGCAAACTGTACAAAGAAGAGAGCAAGCTCTACTTCCTGAAGATTTTCAGATGCTGCCCACTATAGGGAAGTGGGAGTTCGGTTCCATCTATATATGAGAGATAGAAACTATTCTCTCCATTGAGCTACTTGATCTTGAAAGGCCCTCTCCATAGGGAATCAAACTTTCCATGCATGCCCTTTGGCTCTCTTCGCTTGTCCCACAAAAGGATGAGGTCTCCCACTTGGAAATTTCTTTGCTTAGCTTTTTATCGAACAATATTTTGACTTTGATTCGATGTTCGGTGATCCTGTCGACCACTCTTACTCTCTTTTCTTTGAGCTTCCATAGATACATGATCCTCTTTTCAAGGAATTTTGAAAAGTTTCATCTTCGATTGCTCGTGCCAAGCGCTTGAGCAGGGAGTTCAGCGAAATGGGAAGCTCGGCATCGGTGCCATATAACACTTGAAAAGGTGACATACCGAGAGATCTCTTGGGAGTAATGCGATCTGCCCACAAAGCATCATATAAGGACTTGTGCCACATTTGTTGATTCTCATCCACTAGCTTTCGTATGATGGTCACCAAGTTTTTGTTATTGGATTCTGCCTGACCATTTCCCTGAGGGTAATAATCCGAGGTGTGAGCCAAAGTTATTCCATATTCATAACAAAAACTAATAACTTCCCGTGAAGAAAAGTTAGAAGCATTATCAACAACAATCTTGTTGGGATGCCAAACCTGACAATGATATTTTCTTTGATGAAACTGCAAACAACCTCGGAAGTGGCATGTTTGACAGGTATGGCTTCCACCCACTTGGTGAAGTAATCTATTGTTGTTAGGACATAACTATGTCCAGCACTCGATTGGGGATTGAGTGCACTGATAAAATCAATTCCCCACTGCTTGAATGGTTCGTTGACAATGACCGGCCTGAGGGGAAAAGTAGCCAACTTGGGCTTGCCGACGAACTGTTGCTGGCAAGGCTCACATTTTGCTACCCAGGTAGTTGTATCTTGGAAAAGCGTCGGCCAATAGTACCTGGCCGGATGATCTTGTGTGTTGTCACGGAAGAGGAGAAATGGCCTCCATAGGCTGAATTATGAAAACTTTCAAGTAACTTCACTGCTTGTGGCTTGTCGACACATCACAAGAAGACACCATCTATCCCGTGTTTGTATAAACCGTCATCCCAGATGACATATTTGGCTACTCTGAGCTTTATAGCGCGCTTCTCCTTTGCAGTCAGTGAGCTGGGCATTCGCCGTAGGTGAGGAAGAAAGTGATATCGGAATACCACTCATCGCTGGTTGCGATGAATAGGACCATAGGCAGTGAATCGGGTTTCTCCAACCGGCTTTGTGCTTCATTGGTACAATCATCCTTTTCTCCGAAATTTCTTGACCCTTGGTTTTCGGCCATAAGTTGACATAGGCCTTTGCCTCTTACCAACTTAGTTGGTTTTATATCTAGATCGTACTCCTGGACCTTTGCAATCCAATTTCCTCGCAAGCTTCCTAACTCCTGTTGAGTTAGAATTGATTTGACTGCCATGTCAGGGACCAACACCACTGTATGAGAATTTAAAATGTAATACCTGAAGTTTTTGACTGCTTTGACAATGGCGAAGGCATGCTTTTCCAACTGAGACATTTTTAATTCGTGAGGCTTGAGGGGAGAGCTCATGAACGCAATCGGAGATTCAACATCCTCAGAATTCTTTTGCATCAAGATGGCAGATACAGTATGCTCAGATGCATAGCTATACATGATAAAATCTTTGGAGAAATCGGGACATACCAGGACTGGGCGTGAGCGACGGAAGCTTTTATTTCCTCGAATGACCTTTTCCCTTCCTCGCTCCATCGGAAAGTTGGTGACCCTTTCATCATGTCTAATATATGATGAGTCTTTTCAGCAAAGTCGGAACAAAGCGCCTGAGAAAGTTCACCTTTCCGAAGAAAGAATGAACGCTAGGTCTTGCTTGTAGGCAAAGTAAGGCTCTGAATAGCCTTAACTCTTTCGGTATCTATCTTCATTCCTTCTTTGCTAACAACATGTCCTAGCAACTTTCCTTCTGTGACTCCAAAAATAGACTTTTTTGGGTTCAGGGAAATCCCATGTTCTCGGCACCTGGCCAATACTTGCTCTAAATGATCACAATGATCATTTCGTTGTTTAGAGAACACAGTTAAGTCATCCAGATAAACCACAATGACCTTCCCCATCATACCTTTAAATGCAAGGTCCATGGCCCGCTGAAAAGTGGCACCAACATTGGTCAGACCAAAAGGCATCCTGCTGTAAGCAAACGTGCCCCAGGGAGTAGTGAATGTTGTTTTAAATTGGTCTTCAGGTGAAACTTCAATCTGATTGTAGCTTGAAAAACCATCAAGCATGGACAGCATTTCTGATCCAATTCTTTGCTTGCAGAACTTGATCCATTATAGGAAGTGGGTAGTTGTCCTTTAAGGAAGCCTGATTCAGTTTTGAAAATCTACGCATATGCGTATTTCACCATTCTTCTTGCGCACTGGCACAATATTCGCCACCCAAGTACTGTGATGGATAGGAAAAATGATCCTCGCATCCAACATTTTCTAAATTTCAGCCTGGATAGTACCTGAGATCTTAGGGTTATAATGCCTCTGCTTCTGGCGAAAGGCTTTGACGTCCTCTTTCAACGGGATGTCATGCTGGATGTCCTTTGGCTTAAAAGACTTTAGATCGGCGTAGGACCATGCCAATACATCCATGTATTTCTTCATAGTTTGACAAACTTCCACTTCTCTTCAGGTGTGCAACATTTTCCGATGTTCACAAACTGCGGATGTTCTACCGATCCTAAATTAACCGGTTCGGTTTCTGGGGATGAGCTAGCATCATCTCGCCTTTTCTTTTTTACAAAATGATCATGCCTGTCGAACAACCGCTCTAAAGAAACCAGCCCTTCAAAATTTTATTTCCTTTGAGCTGACATATGCCGTCATTCCCTTCGGATTCATCCTTTTGATCGGTGACTGATTCACGGCACATGGAAGTGGATCCTTCAAAATGAAATTCCTTGAAATTTTCCACCTTTTCTAGAAAGGCAATGAGTTGATTGTCATCGTTGAATACTTGCCAATGCTGAGAATTGTTTGGCACACTTGGGTGGAAAACCACCTCAATGGTGTATTTTTGTCATTTTCAAACCTGGGTGAGGGAGCATGAGGGATGCTGAAATGGCCAATGAATCGGCCATGTCATTCTGAGCTCTTGGAATGGATTCTATTGAAAAAGTATCAAATTCTTTGATGTTGTCCCACACCGCATTGCGGTAATGCCTGAGCCTCTCATTCTTTACTTGATATATCCTCTTAACTTGATTCACGACTAGCTCTGCATCACCTTGTACTTTCAGATTTTTGATCCCTCTTTCCTTTGTGGCTTGCATGCCAAGTAGCAGAGATTCATACTCAGCAGTATTATTTGTATTGAAAAACTACAACTTGAAAGAGAGAGGAATAACCTCCCCTTCGGGAGATATTAGCACGGCTCCGGTGCCACATCCACTGGTTGCGCAGCTGCCATCAAACTGCAAAGTCCAGATCTTGTTAAGATCCTCTTCTTGATGAGAACAACCATTTTGTCAAACTCGGTAGACAAGAAATAGTTCCCCATTCCTGATGATTCGAAAAGAATTTGAGCTTTGGGGTCCTCAGAGTTAGTAACCAAGTACTTCTTTTGTGATTCTGGCTCCAATGTCTGCATTACACCTTTGACGGGGATTCTAGCCTTAGACCAGTCCATATGAATCTCCCCACCAACTTCACTGCAAAAACTTCTTCCCAGCAAAATTCCATAGGCTGCTGGAATGTCGGCAACGAGGACGGTCATCTTTACTCTTTTCTCTGGGAATGCCGCAAATGTGAACTGCGCGTCTTTGATTTGACCAATCAACGGAACCTGCTTGGTTTCCAAGGAATAACATCTGCCAAAAGGCTTGGTAAGGGTGAGGCCCAAAGCATGGGTGACTTTTGCCGGCATGACGTTATCAGAAGCTCCAGAATCAATTATGCAGTTACTTAACTTGTGGCCATTGATTAGGAGGGAGAGATAGAAAGGTTCTATCTTGCCTGATGCAGATGTTGAGGCAACATTTATGCGGGATGCAGGAGGAGTGGAAAGGATTCCTTTTAGGGGAACCTAGGGAGATATGACAGCTTGACTTTGAATATACTTGGTCAATCTTACAAGTTGTTCGGGGATTTGACTGAAGATATTCGGCTTCAGACATTTGGATCTTAGTCTTTTTAGCATGATCTATGATGTCAAACACGGCTAAGGGTTGCGCTGGTGAAGGAATGAGTCCCTCACTTCGCGATGGTAGGGTAGGATTACTGGTCTTTATGGGAATAGAAGAAGGCTGATTTGGAGGAGAGATGGGGGGAAAAGATTTCCTTGTAAAAGACTTAACGGGGGTTGAGTAGGAAGATGATTACCTCTTTTAGCAATGGTTGGAGGTGCGTTTGACACGAACTTCTCCTTTCGCACATGGGCAGCGACCTCTTGCTTCTTTTCCTTGCGGCGGGTAAAAACAACATATGATTGTCCACTTGCATAGCCCCTGTGTACCTTCTTCTTCATCATATTCTTCCTCATCAAATTCCATATACCCAATAGTAGAGTTGCGCCGGCTCACCGACATCTTGATCATCTTCGCCTTGAGATGAAGGTTCTTCGTAATCTTGTTCCTCTTCTTGATTTCGGCTAAAGCGTTGACCGGAGGAGCCTCGAGTGCCAACCATGCGAAGCGCGGGCAAAGCGCGACCTTTGTGGGAACATTGTTGGAATGAAATTCCTCCGTGGAATATCCCGGTATGAGGAACCGGGGAAGCTTGGGCTAACTGCTTCTTTAATGCAAGCAAGTCGTTCGCCATCTTTTGAAATGCCGGATCAGACGAAGTAGTGGGAGAAGGGCCCAAAGATTTAAGCTTGGATGATTCCCTTTTTAATTTGCGAGATATTATCAAATTATCTTCAATTCGGATGGCGTGCACAGGGAGAATCAAGGTAGCTACTTGCTCTTGCAGGAGTAAGAAACTTACTTTCGAACTCATAGCGTTCACGAAGAAACACTTCTGATTTTCCGGTGTTGGAAGCATGGCAACAGGGACATGGTTGATTAATGCATTGAACCTGGTGATAAAATCGTGCATGGTCTCATTGGCCTCCTTTTTCAGGTGAGTGATCTGTGATAACAATGCAAATGCATCTTCCGAAGGCTTGTACCTGTCTTCAAAAGCATCCCGTAAGGTGGCCCAACTGGTAATAGATCCGGCCGGCAAATGTTGGAACCATTCTGCTGCGGGCCCTTGTAAAGTTTCCAGAAAAAGGTGAACCGACACATCTTCATGAGTTACATCTAGGATACTACATGACATGATGAATGCAGATATGTGTGAATCCGTGCTTTGGTTCCCGCTCCCGTCAAATTTGGGAAAATTCTTTCGGTTTCCATGTGGGAGCGTGTGAACAGGATGTGGCAAAGCCAGGGGACCCATAGCATTTCCCCATGGTACCGCCATCTGGACAGGGTGGAAAAAGAACACGGGCTGGAAACACAGTTCCACTGAGTAGCAAGGCACTACAAAGGGATGTGGAGGCTCCTTGTGAAAACCGGTTCTTTCGTGGAGGTGAGGCACTTCTGGCTGACCGATCAGCTGAACTTAGTGATGAAAAGCGCCCGGTGTTATACTGAAGTTGTGCCTTTGAAGCAGATCGAAAGTAGGATCGACTTCTCCACGAGCTCTCCTACTACGAGTAAATGGTTCACCCGCCAGCGTACCTTCCAGATCTGCGATGTTGTGGAGTAGATTTAAAATTTCTTTTTGTTTGTACTTGCTGTTTTTTTTGGTTTTTCCAAAAAAACCAGCGATGTACTTTTTGAAATATTTAAAAATTATCCTCTTAAAAACCGATTGCGGTTTAATGACAAAGAATAACGAGGATAAAATGATAGTGAAGATTAGTAAGCTGATTTTCGGATCTAAAGTTGACTTTTTCAAAGAGTTTGAAAATTTTGGTAAATGTCAAAAACTCAGATCTACGGAAAAATACAGATTTTTATAAAAACTCAGCGAACTAAAGATCTCCAACTAGGCCAGATCTATGGATCTCAGAAGAAATTTTTTGATTTAGAGCACTTTTGCAAAAATTTGGATTTTTAACAAAAAGTTAAAGTTTGCAAACAGGTAGTGATTTTTCCGATTTTTTATTGATTTTCTATCATACCACCATCATAGATCGGATAGATCTGTTTGATCCCAGTAGTCGTCAAAAAATGTTGGTTTGAAAATCATCGATTGGGTAGATCTATGGATAAACGAGCCAACAGTGTGCAGGGCATAGCCCCTCTTTGAGTCAGCAAAGCGAAATTGGTTTATTGCTATTCTACCAGCAGGAATCTTGTGCAAGTCTCACAATATTCTGCCTTCAGGGGTTGGGATCTCATCCCAGTAGAGTAGTTCCGATGAAGAACAGAAAGGAATGAAGGAAGGAAAGGAAAGAAGATCGGATCTGAAGGGAGAAAAGAAATGAATTCCAAAGTAGAAAGGTCAGAGGGTCTATGTTTTGGGCTGGTAGTAAACAGAGCCGAACCTACTTGCATAGATGAACAAAGCAATACTGATGAATAAATGACAATAAAGCAGAGGTAGATCCAACAAATAAACACACAGATCTGACGTAAGAAAGATCTATGCATATACACACATATTCAGCACAAAGTCTAAATATTGTATTAATATTTCTTTACATTACAAAAAGTCAAAGTCTTTTCTTCTCACTTCTATTTTTCATCTAAAAGATATCCACCCCTTGAATACAACAAGTATTCAAGTATATATAGAAGAAGAGAAGAAAGGAAGGTAAAAACAAACCAACCACTTATTTACAAAATATCTACAAAATATCTTACAAAGGCATTTGTTGACTTTTTACAACTTTGATGAATGACATCATCCCATGGTGCAACATGGATGATGTCATCATTTGTGTCAACATGACTTAGATATTTTACAAAGAGAAAGATGAGAAGAAAGAAACTATTCGTCATCGTCCCGCGGCTGGAAAGGAGTATCCTGCTTTTGCTGCTCGGGCGACGAGATGTGGAACTGGGCACGGTACTCCATGAACTTACTGATCATGGGTTGAAGTTGATCCTCGGAAGGATCCTTGTGTCTGATCGCTGATAGCTTCGCATGTCTCCCGCTCATCTATGAGCTTTTTTGGGAGTTTTGAATAATCATTCTCTTCCTCTATCAGTGCACGATGAAGTCACGACATGCCAACAGGTTATTGATGGATTACTGTGTCGAACGTGACCTCTGGTCCCGAGTCCTGTGAAATGATCTCCTTGAAGATCTGAATAGTTTCTTCACCTTTCTTAAGGTGAAAGAAGGAGTGAGCAACCACCACGGAGACATTCGAGAACAATCTGTTCCATTTGATGCATCGCATCCAGGGCTACCTCCTTTACTTTGTCGATCTTCTCGGGATGAACTCCGGCTGATCCACCGATAATCCAAAGTGGAAAGGATTTTGTTGAGGGCTCTGGGTGTCCAAAGACTCAAACTTGACCAGATCATCGACTGAACAGTCGAGCATATTCTGAAAGGCCTCGTGTTGCATCCTGGCATGATCAAGCTCTTCGGAGATGGGTCCTGCTATCGCCTGGAGTTCTCTGTTCGTTCGATTGATATTCTGGTACAAATCAGTGAACTTAGTGATAACTCCCTCGCTTTCCCTTGAGGATTTGGCTCCTCCAGTGGAAAATTGCCATGCCACCGCTCACCGATTTTAGCATATTCATTGATCTTATCCCAGGCTCGAGGCTCACGGAGTTTCGGCGGCAGTTGTAGGAGGCGCACTGCCCATTTTCTACAAGGCGGAGAAGATGTTTATTTTGCTCCTTTAGCAGCCTTTTCTCTTCCTTTGCTTCTTGGAGTTTCTTGCAAAGGGCGTCAACTGCAGATAGGGCCTCTCCTTGCAGGATTTCTGAAGATGTACCCATCGTGACTTGAGTCACTTGTGTCTGTCGGAGACAGATCCTTCTTATCCTTCAAAGGATTGGGGTACGTAATCTCCATCACTCTCTCCCCTGATGCACTCTGCGAGAAGCGGGTTAAAGGCTTCTTCTTCTTGATCCCTTTTGATGGGATGACGGAGAAGTCCATCGGGCGATGGGAACTTTCCTCTTCTATTGACTCGGAGTCTTTGGGAGATCCAGTGGACTTGTGGGAGAAGGACCGAGGAATAGAGAAGGGGGCAGGCTGCGGTAGTAGAAGGGGAAGATGTGGAGACACTTGGAGGCGGCATCGAGAGGGAGGCCGAGGAAGTGCTCACGGGAGGAAGAGATACTACGGGGGGAGGAAGACATAGGAAGGGAAGGGAGCTCGAGAGATGAGGGAAGAAATGGAGGGGGATAGGTCCGCGAGAGAAGAGAAGATGGATGAGAAGAAGGGAGAACAGGGGAAGACGGGGAGAGGACACGACCAAAGGAATGGTCGCTTGGGTCACTCGAGGAGGGGAAGGAGGAGAGGGAGAAGGGACAGAAGGGACCTCAATAGTTGCAGCGGTGCAACATCCTCGAGTGGATGTGCCTATCGGAACATCTTCCGCTTGCTTCTTTCTCTGAGAAGCGAGTTATAACTTGTTCGAGGTGTAGCGGAAGGAGGACTTTCAGGAGCTTCCTCTTGGGTGGAGCTTGGATTCACCCTCTTTGCCTTTTCCTTTCCCCTTTGGCTGTTGTTTTGCCTGAGGAGGTGCGTTGCCCAACGGAGAGGTTGTGAAATTGACTCCGAGGTAGATGAGCCCGTTCATTCGGCACCAATGCTCTGTCCTTCACAGAGTTTCCTTGACTCTTTCCTCAATTGTTTGAGGCGCTTTGGTTCTATCAATCACCGCGAAAGGCCAATCGTCCCCACCCGTGTCAAGATACACTTGATCAACCTCTTGCTCAGTAGTTTGATAGCCTTTTGGGACGATGGCTACCCCGTACTGGATGATTTCTGCTAAGGCCAAGTGAGAATGATCCTTCCTCCTGAGCTCAACCTCATGATATATGTCGATGTAGATATCTTCAATCTGAGGGATGTGGATCGGATCGAGCTTGGCCCTGGGAAAACAATTTCTTGGGTCGAAGGTGGGCCTTGCTGGGAAGTTATGTTTCAGATTCAGCAGCTCCAGTTCTGCAAACATGTCCTTCGCTTTGTGGTGAGTGAGACACGTATACCTACCCACTGTGAGGGGGAAAGGAGTCCCACCCTTCTTTCTCTTGAGACACTTCTCATGGTAGGTAATAAGTTGCCTCGACAGCTCCAACAGGATCAACTTGGGACCGGCATATCTCGGCAATTTAGTTGGTTCTCCCAAGAAGTTAACTACCCTCAGATAGGTGAATGTGGGGAATTGAGTGAACAAGGCCCCCATTTCTCTGTAGCTGCTATGATGCTCTTGGTCATATGACCATGAGTCATATTCGGCCTCAACAGGCAGATGATGAAATAGAAGAATGCATCATTGATCTTTGTGAACTGGGGGATGCTATTTTCCAGCTTCAGTTCTGGATAATATTCATAGATTTTAACTTGGGCCAAACCCCGCACTTTGCATCGAGCTGGATAGTCCCTTTCTGAAGCTGCAACATAGACCACATAGGAGTTCATATAGAACCTCCCCGTTGTGTTAAGTTGTTGGAGCTACTCGATATTGTGTTGCTTATGATTTTTGCCCACTCAAAGCGTTGATCGGGCACATTTTTGTTCATTGTCTCTAGGTATCGCAACATCCACTTGTGAAAATAGTGGGCATCAGGAAGCCCAAAGACTCTACTCAGGAACATGATTGTGTCACTGAGTTCCTCTAAAAATTCACTGCGATGAATGACTTGTGGCCACCGAGTCACCACCTTTTTGTTCTTTAGGTATACCTCGTTCATCAGCTGCATGCACTGATCTTCATTGTCGTCCCAAGCTTTGATGCAATCCTCCTGGCTTACGGCCACAAAGTGCCGGTGATGAGGAATGCCGAGCATTATTTCAAAGTGGCGGGCAGTGAGGTTGATTATGACCTCGCCCTTCTCACTATGGACACATCTTGTGTCTTTGTTGTAGCATCGGGCCACTACCATCATAAATTCATTGTTTACAGCGCTTACAGGGATCCCACCAGCAAAATGTAGTGCACTGCCCATCAGTTTGTCCATCCATGGACTTCTTGTGACCCTCTGGGTTCTAGCCCAGAAATCTTCCATGTCATATGACCCAATTTTGAGTCTCTGATGTCTAGGTCACACTCGGCTTGGGACTCGGGCATTCTGACCCTCTGATACTTGTACTTCATTTCTTCTTCTGTGAGCTTGGCTTTACCCTTAGATTTGATGGGTTTCTTGCTTGATGTTGACATATGTGACTCTGAACTTAGTTGTTGATCTGCAAGAATAAGAAGTGAAACCCAACGCAAGAAAGCCATGTTAGTTGTTTGATCTTCCATTGAAATGCTGACAGAAAGAAGAGTTAGTGATTTTAAGGCCTCAGGGCGCGGGCGCATGAATACTGCAGGTTACGAGGCTAAATAATAAGGCTTTGGAAAGGGATGCTGCTGCAGGGGATAAATTAGTGCGCTGGCGCATGGCGCATGGATGCAGATTGCATTCTTTTTGTTGTAAGCATAAAGTGCACCTATGCCATATGTGTATACATTTTATAAAGGGCGCGGTATTCTTCATGTTACACAGAACAAGGTGTGTCCCCGTGTAACATGGATTTTCATGTTGCATGGAAATTATAGGGGCCAAAGGCGCATATAAGGCACATGTACATGATACTTTTGTGTAACAATGGATGCGCTTGCGCGTGGCGCTTAAAGCTTTGCACTTGGCATAGATTTAGTTGGTGTTGCATAGATGCGGGGTGCGCCAATGGCACATGGTTTTAATGATGCAAAAAATGAGTTTGGTGCGCCAAGAGGGCGCAAGTTTAGCGGTTGTAACAAGCGAAGGAAGTGCGCCTTGAGGGCGCATCTGTTCTTTATGTAACAAGCGAGGACATGCGCCATTGGCATGACTATGTATTATGTTACATGGATGACAGATGTGCGAAGGAAGAAAAATTACAATTTTATTTTCAAGCCAGGGTTCCTTCTCTGAGGGGTTTACATGTGGTTTTAAGCCTCTTTTGCGGAGCCTCTTTTGCAAGATAGTTTGGGTTTGAAGAAGCTTAATCAAAGGGTTTTTCAAGCCATCTTTTCAGACGAGTTTCCTCTTTACCAAAGATATCTGGAAAGAGGGGGAAAATGCATGGGTAGAGAAAAACAGCAAGGAGGGTGGGAGTCCATGATTTCACAACTTGGTAGTGGGTTCATGTTTGGATAGATCTTTCTAATCACAACAACAAAGCAACCAAAAACAAAACACCAAAACACAAAAGCAAAAAGGACCTCTTACCCGATTATAATGGAGAAATGTGCAAACGGGTCCACGCCGAGATCGAAAATGATAGGGCGGAGTGCGGCTTTGGAGTACAGAGAAAAATCACGTGATTGTGTCGGATGACAATGACAGTGCAGACGCGCCTATATATAGGTGAGGTGGCAATAAATGCGCCACCAAATTTTTCAAATGGCGCATGAAAAGCACTGTCGACACAAGAAAACATGCGCCCTTGGCGCACCAAAACACTTGCCAACACGAAGTTATGTGCACCTATGGCACACCGAAAGTGATGTCGACACAAGAATATGTGTGCCCTTGGCGCACCAAAAAAGCAACAATTATTGTTTACACATGAAGGCGCATGCGCCTTGGCGCATGCAAGAAAGACTCAACATAGTGAGGCGCACCAAAATGCCTATTGACACAAGAAAGCATGCGCCAAAGGCTTAAAAGGGGGCGCATGAACATTTGATGTTGCATAGACATTATGTGCTGACCAAAAAAGACCAAAAATGGCTAAGTTCGGAAAACTAGATTTCCCGGAAGGGATTTTGCAATGTTCCGAATGCAAGGAGTCCCTGACGAGGGACCGGAACAAAATTTCGGGTATGGTTATCTCAGAAATTGCCCTTGCCAATTTAAGAGAGTGAAAGTAAGTCCACATGGTCTTGGGTGGCTGATGGAGAATGGTCACCTAGAGGTAACAACATTTCTATTGGATCTTTGATAGGTGGAGGAGATGATGGGTGCTCTTCTATGGGTGGAGGAGATGAACAGGTGTCTCCCATGGGTCGAGAGAGATCTTGTTGGTGACACTCTCTTAGTGGAGAAGCCAAAGGTAAAGCGGTCTCAATGTTAATGAAGACTCCTTCACAAGTGAGGGAGGAGATGAAGGGCGTTCCTCTATGGGTGGAGGAATAGGTGAAGTGGGTTCATGTGTAGGTGGAGGACTTTGGGCTAGGATTTCATCTATGGAAGGAATATGAGGTAATTAGGAAGCAACCGGTGCATCACTTAGAAAATAGCATGGACCTCGTGAGTATTGCTATCATTAGTTGGGGTCTCCCATTTTGGTCATAAGATGGGGCATGGTTAGGAAATGGTTTCATGAAAATGTGTAGGTTTTGGTTGGTATATGCATTAGAATTATCCAAAAATAAATCACCATTCTCGAGCATTTCTGGGAAATATTCTTAAAAGTGATGCAATTGTCATCATTATGACCTTTTACCCCATGATAGTTTCATAATTCGTTCTCTTTATACCACGTAGGTGTGGGCGGCGGGATCAGAACTAGTGTGTGGTTTTATAGGAGGAAGGGTGATGGCCCCAATTTTAATGATATTTTCTAAAATAGAAGAATAAGGCTCCCCAATTGGGGTGTATTTCCATTGTTCTCATCTAAATTGAAAGGTCTAGACAGGAGAAAGATTAGATGAGGGGTTAGCTTGATTTGATGGATGAGCTGGGTTGGCCTTGAGTACCACTGCATTAGCGGTTCCCTTAGCTTTTGAATAATTATTTTGTGGTTTCAAAGAAGAAGAGGTATGATTTGACTTAAATGTCGAATTCTTATTACATAGTTAAATTTTCTTTTCTTCGATGGCCCGAATCTCTAGCTTTTGTGTCATGGTGAATGCCTCATTGAAGGTTTGGAAAGTCTGGACCTGCAGGTTGGTGAAATATGTCTAGCACAAGCCCAAGTGAAGAGCTCTATGAGTTCGGTTTGTGGTAATTGGAATGTGAGTTGATTAATCAGGATACGCCAACGAGCAACAAAATCCATGATAGACTCGTCATCATATTGACACGTAGAGTAGAGGTCAATCATATTGACACGTAGAGTAGAGGTCGAGACATGGGAAAGGTCCTCAAAAGCAAAGCGTCATCATGGGTGATTAGATAACAACTATGTTTGAAAGACCGCAAGTGCTATTGCGGGTCCTCTTTGCTATTTAAGTGGTTAAATTTAGGAATTTCCCAATGTATGAGATATGGAAAAATAGGAATGGATGGGTGGATGGGATCATTAAAAATCTCATCGTAGGTGAGAGAGTTGCATGTGCCAGAAACCGATGCCTCCAGTATCTACATCTTGTCCATCATTAACTTGATTAGGTCATTGGTAGGTGGTGATGGATGGGTACCTCTGTAGTGTAAGAAGGTTGGTGTTGGACATATGATGGAGGTGGTAGTCCGGTATATGGTGATGCCTTATAGGTAGATTGAGAATGAGGGAGTGAGATAGCGGGTACATACCCGTAAATGACCGATAGATGAAATGGGAGGCTCGATAGTACGTATATGGAGGTGGAAGATTTGAGGTGACCCTAGTAGCAATGGGAGATAATGACCTTGGAATAGAAAGTATAATGTTTTGAAAAGGGGTAGTGGTAATCGACACTGGGGTGGTTGTGTAGCTATGGGTATATTTGAGACAATAGGTGCGAGATGAGCTTATGTTCCGGTGGTTGATGAAGGTATAATAGAGACTATAGGTGCAATGGATGTAGCAGATGTAGCGATCATAGTAGAGTACATGGCCTATCGAGAAATGATAGGGAAGGCAGGTAGGTGCGGGCAGCGTTGAGCTAGCATAGGCTAACACGGACATAAGAGCAAGTGCGGGGGGATAGATACGGGCATGTCGTATATCAAATGACCCGAGGGATCTCGAGTAGACAAGTTCGAAAGATAGAACCGTAAGGTGGTAGGGTTTTGGTCAAGGTGTCATGCGAACTCCTCATCCCCAGTGGTGATAGTGATAGGTTGGGTAGGATCCATGGGAGATAAAATAAAATCTGGTGAAGGACTAGGTAAGGAATATGAGGGTGTTTTTCACATGCTCAACATTATTATATATGGATGATGATATACTTGCTTGATATGGATAGGTTATTGATGTTGATTTTAGACATGTGACATTTGATATTATGAGTAGCTCTAGTATAGAGATTCATTGGATGATGATATAGTGGCAAAATTGAATTTAAAATGATAATGTTGAATTCTTGATATTGTTGTGATTTGGATTTGATATTTATATGTTGCTTATATCATTTTGGATGTTCTGATATGGCCACGAGGCCGAAGGAGGTGTTGTTATTTTGCAGGTTAAAATATCACAACAATGTCGGGGACTGAGAGACTAACCATATTGAAATTCTGGTGAAATCAACAAGGTCACCATGGCAACTATGTAATTGTTTGTGTGTTGTGTTGTGTTAGGATTTCCCATGGGGGGGATTCCATTATATGTGACCATGGGATATATGTGTTTTATTTATGTGTTCCTTTTTATTATTGTTGTATGTATTTTTATTTGTAATGTGTTCTTTTTATTATTTAATTTAAATGTGATAGTTTTAATGTGATAGTCATATAGTTAAACTTTATTTAAATTTAATTGGGATGTGGAATGTAAGTAATAAAGTGTTGTCTTGTTATTAATTAAATTGGATTTATGTCATGTATAACCATATGTTAAATAAATAAATCATTATGTCAAAAGTATGTAATAAATGAAGTCATAGATATTAATTCATGTTGTAAGAATGTGTAAGAGGATGTAAGAGATGTGTAAGTGATGTGAAAGTTTGTGTAAGTCAGATTTTGGAGTGTAGAACACTTCATCCTCAAAGGAATTCGAATTTGTCCTTGAGGGCTGCATTTTGAGGCTTGTGGGACAAGTTAGACTTGTCCCACACCTCTTAAAATCATCCACCAACCATGCCTATGGTTTGGGAGTAAATTTTAGCCTTTTTAATTAAAATTTGAAATGACTATGTGTAAGTCTTTATTGCACTTTACTTACAAATTTTTAATTCAGTCCTTGTTAATGTATGGGTTAATTTTGAGTGTGTAAGTTGCTTGTCATCTCCATTTATTGTGATTAATTGTGAAGTTGACTTTCTCCTTTTGGGGTTGAGTAAGAATGATGTGGCATCCCACTTGGAATCCACATCATCCTCTCCCTCCCTCTCCTTTAAAATTTGAATTTTCTCCTCTTTTTTGGTTGTTGAAACTTTGCTCTCTCATCCTTGGGTCAATTTTTATTGTTGGAGCTTGCTTTGTGGAAGGAGTTGGAAATTTTTTGCATGCTTATACCTTGCTGTTTTGGGACTACATTTTGAGCACTGAAGGAACTGTTGTTTGGGAAAACAATCTCCACTATGGAGAGGTAGGGTCTTGCCTTTGTAAAATGTTGTTTTTCCTTTTCTTGCATGCATTTTTGAACTGTGTTTGTGTTTGCATTCTTGGCTGGTTGGGTAGAATGCTTAGGGAAGGTGTAGGAGAAGACTATGGGGTTTCATATGGGGGGCATAAGGGATTGCCAATGGCACTTATTCTTTTGGGAGGGAGTGTTGGTTTGGGATCCACCTAGGAAAAGAAATTGCTTGCATTTCTTACTCTTGGGGGCATAAGGGAGAAACTTTGGGGGGCATAAGGAGGGGTTGGGAGATATAAGGTTTATGGGATTTGGTATGTTTAATGGTGGTATGCATTTGGTGGATGCCCAATTCCAACTTGGGAGGTATAAGGAGCTCCCCATAGCTCTTGCTCTTGTTTGGCTTGCTTGAAGAAGCCTTTGTTTTGATTGTAATTGTTTGATGTAGTTGTGAACTACATCTTGCTTGATTTTATGTTTTTATGTGAATGTGAAAATGTGCTTGTATGTGAAAGAAGCCTATGTTGCCATGTGTTGATATTCATGCTCCATTTCAATATGGTTGGGGCTCGGGGCCAATGGGGAAAGATGGCTTCTCCTTTCCCATTGGATGTCTTGGTTGGGTGGAGAGCGTTGCCTTTCCCCCTTCCTTGTTGTGATCAAATGAAAAGATGAAGAAATCAGCATGTTGTTGTTTTGGAGCTTGGAGAAAACCAGTTTTGACAGTCTTCCTTCCTTTAAGAAATTCATTGTATCTCTTCCCACCTTGTAGTGGATGAAATGTATTATTATTGTAATTAGAAGACATCTTGTATTGCAAGGAAAGATGGAGATTCATTTGAGAAATGTAAAGAATAATCAGTTCATACTCTACTCTGAGAATAACGTGAAAGAATGAGAAATGTTGTATTTAGTAAATTGGAATTTATGGAAAGAATGAAGTTGTAATGTTGTTGATTGAAATCAATAAAAGAATTACATCCCTTTTTCTCCAATTTGTATTGTTGTCTTGAATTGGAATGGTTGTTTTAAAATGATATCTCTGTTGAAAAGAAAATGCGTGAAGGAGAAAAGACAACATTTTGTTCCTTACTTTTATTTAAAATTTGAGATGTCAAATTGTGCCATATGCTCTTGAATGATAAATTAGACAAATTGAATATCTTAGATCAGAATCGTGAATGTTTTCCCACATTGGGGAGTTGCAATCTGACTTTTAAAATTGTTATGGAATGAACTCTTGTTTCTTGTTTTTTTAAATCTAGCAATTGAATTTTTATCTAATAAATGTATAGTTCAGAATTACAACTATAATTAAGAAATGAAACAATGAAATTTAGGTGTATTATTTCATAATGAACCTAATGGGAACTTAACAATTGAAAATGACTATCACGGGCTTCATCAAATCAAATTTCAACTCGTTTAACCAACTTCCTGTCAAAAGTTGTAAAGATACAATTTGCAACTGAAACTATCAAATTGAACCTTGAAAACAATCCTAAACTTACCCAAGACCATTCTCCATGTTAATTTTACATGTTGAGAAGAAGAAAAAATCAAAATTGAATCAAATCCATTCCTGGGTCATTTTCTGTCTACTGTTGGAAATTGCCAGTTTTCAAATTAAAAACCCTACAGATCGATTTCTTAAAATTGACCCCAAAACTTCATCAAAATCCAAAATTTATGATTTTGTGCAAAGAGGACTCTGAGAGATTTCTAGAAAGTCCTTGTTTTCCAAAAATGACTTCTATCAAAAGTTATGGCCATTTGAAGTTTTACTTCAAAATGGCCATCCAAAAATAAATCTAACTATATAAAATCAAAATTTGAACTTTGGAAAAATTTCCCCAAAAAATTCCATGGCCCCGCAACACTCTCAACCAATCATGTGTCACCACGTGGCACTTGGGAGGGGTGAATCTTATTGAAAACTTAACTTTTGAAAAATTTGCCTTGGGAAAATTTTCCCAATTTTCTCCGCAACCCCATGGCCCCACAGCCAATCACGTGCTTGACACGTGGCTTGGCAAGGGCGCAAAAGAAAAATTGAAAACTTAAACTTTTAGCCTTTTGGAAAATTTCATCTTTTTCTCCATGGCCCCGCACCCCCGCAACCAATGGGGTGATGACACGTGTCCTAATGGACGCACGGACCCACACTAAGTCATTTTGACTTTTAAACTTTTTTTGGCTCAAATCACAATTTTTCCCCGCCTCTCCGCCACCCACATCCAATCACAGATGCCACGTGGCATTTTTTAAGGGTGGAGGTTTGGAGGAAAAATTTCCTTTGGAAAATTTTAGGTTTGGACTTTGGGAAAAATTCCCAATTTTTCCCCGCCACCAATAGGCTCTCGACACGTGGCATGGGTTTTCCTTGCGGAGGCGCAGCATGCGTCATTTTTCACCGTTGGGATTTTTGCCTAAAAATTTCTAAATCTAATGCCCCATACCACATCTCCTCCCCACACCAATCGAAAGTGCCACGTGTCCCCTTCATCGCCCCATAGGGCCGCGGAGGCAGTTTTGCGCCTTTGCGCCAAAGGAAGGAAAATTCTCAATTTTCCTCCCCGCTCTACCAACCCGAAGGGAAAATTTCTCCCTAAACTCCGCTCGCCCCATAACTTGAGTTTTATAAGGAGTTAGGAGGACTTCTTTATATGGTTGGAAAGGTGAGAAAATTTCCTATCCAATGAGCATGATTTAGGAAATTTTTGATGACTCTAAGTGTGTGAAAATCAAGTTGAATCCTATAAGCTTGTTAGGGCAGGGAGGAGTGAGAATTTACTCTCCTAACCTAAGTGATGAATTTAATCCCTTGTTTTGACCTTGTGCTTGTTGTGAGATGTTGTAGAATCATTTTTACAAGTCAATCTTGATTGTTAACCTAAACCTTGGTTTGTGATAACTATGATCTTGTAACCTTCTTTGCAAACACCCTTAAAAAAAAAATTATTCCATAATTTTCCTAGCTAAACCTAGTTTTTTTGGTCTCAAGTGGTAGTTTGAAGTGGGCATTACACTTGGTATCAGAGCAGTGGTTCAAAGGCTTGGACCATTGGGCACACTAGAAAATTGAGACTTGAAACTTTAAAACTAGTAAACCTATTAATCTAGAAAACAAAACTAGTTTGAAAATTGAACATGATAGTAAACTTAGAAACTGAAGAAGAGGCTTAAAGTAATGAACTAACTCTCACTTTGGTCTATGCAGGAGGCTTAGATGGAGTGAGAGGAACATTCACAGAGACTCAGAGTCACCACCACCACCACCACCACCACCACCACCACCACCACCAGATCGGGTGTAGCAGATATCCTCTACCTCGATCTCTATGCACCCTCCAGATGTTAATGCCACTTACGCGAGGATCAGTAGGAGGGCATTCAGTAGACATGATAGTTACTTCTATTGAGGGACATGCACCTCCTCCACTCAACGAGGAGCATAGAGGAGAGAACTCCCATGCGGAGTCAGTTAGAGTAGATTCACCACCTAGGAGACAGGGTGACAGAGTTCTGAGCATAGAGAGAGGTCTCGAGCCCTAGGCTTAGGGATGAGCTTGCAGAGAGGCCTAGAGGCCATCGACACACAAACAGGATCACATCAGGAGATCCTAAAGCTTAGGCCATCACATTACTCAAGTGATACAGGTGGATTTCAGCAGAGGCCTCAATAGTGAGCTTGAGCGGTTGTTTTCAAGCTTTGTCCTTGTTCTAGCAACACGAAAGCTCATGTTGCGATCCATCTACTGAGGGATGGAGCAGGAGTATGGTGGAGGATAGAGGAGCAGAAGCTCCATGTAGATTCAGAGACAATGACTTGGGAGCTATTTGAGGAGAGATTCAGGAGTAGGTACCTATCACAGAGGTTCATCCAACAGAGGATTGATGAGTTCCATGACCTCCGATAGGCTACCCTTTCTGTAGTAGAGTATGAGAGTAGGTTTCTAGATCTACTTCAAGTATGTATGTAGTATATGTAGATGAGTAGTGTGGATTCACAGTTCATCCGGGGCCTAAATTGACATTGAGGTGCAGTTTGATTCACTACCCATAGACTTTAGCAGAGAGGCCATCGAGAAGGCCTATATTACAGAGAGACTCTGGGTAAAACCCAAAGCAGCTAGAGACCGAGTCAGAGCCACATTCAAGATGCAGGATGGTAGATCGAGAGGTTTAGTACTCTCCTCCTCGTGGTGGGGTCAACATTCAACATAGTCATCCTTTAGGCCACAACAGAAGCAGCAGCAGAAGAGTCTCACCCACCGTATAGACCTCCACAGAGCTGATGCACAGAGAGGTCGAGCATGGGGCCTCCTCCTAGGGTCCCATCAGACACAGGTGGACCTAGAGCTCACCACTGGAGCTCACTAGAGAGGCCACAAAGACCACAACCGGATCATCAAGATCCACACCACAGCTTCTAGGGCACCTACTAGAGGTGCTACTCCTCGAGAGGATCAGTGGTTGCTTTTAGATGTGGAGTAGCTGGACATTTCTGGAGAGATTTCCCTCATAACCCTAACAAGGGTAAGGCACCGTTTCTGAGCCGATAAGTTGGTGACATGGGGCGCAAACATAGGATTTATGTAGTTTGAGAACCACTAGCAGAGCACCAGAGCACACAATCATTGAGACCACAGTAGCATTGGTGGTATTCCTACCTCTATATTGTTTGATTCTAGGTTCTTCCGATTCTTTCATTGCACACCATCTTTAGTAGAGCGATGTGATGCAGGCTGGTGGTAGTTAGGCAAGGTCTTAGTTGGGATGTCGAGATGGCTTCTGAGCCAAGATCTCTGTGGACTCCTTAGTTAAGGAGTGTGTAGTGGATTTGGGACCTTTCACCACCACCTCAGATCTCCGTATTCTTCCTTTGGGCTCATATGGAGTTATTTTAGGTATGGATTGGCTATCTACACATAGGGCCAGGATGGATTGTTATCATAAGACTATAGCTTGTGCAGATGATTTGGGAGTAGAGTCGGTGATCTCGGGGTCAAGACCCATTTCTATTCACACCATCTCTCGCTATGCAGCTCAAGCGGTGTGTGCGATGGGGTTGTCAGATGTATGCACATTACAGTTAGTGATAGGTCGAGGATGGGTCTAGTGGACCATCACTAGATGATCATCCCATCTTGAGAGAGTTTTCCATGTTTTCTAGGGGAGCTACCGGGGATGCCACCTCCACGTGAGATTGATTTCCATATAGACCTAGTCCCAGGAGCAGAGCCTATCTCACGGGCACCTTATCGATGACCACCCCGAGCTCTGTGAGCTCAAGTTGCAGCTTGAGGGCCTTCTGAGAGAAGGCCTTATCCATCCTAGTGTATCCCCTTGGGGTGCACCGGTGATTTTCGTGAAGAAGAAGGATGGATCATTGTGGTTGTGTATTGATTACCACCAGTTGAACAAAGTGACGATCAAGAATCATTACCCTCTTCCTCATATTGATGACTTGTTTGATCAGATGAAGGGAGCCACGGTGTTCTCTAAGATTGATCTCAAGTCGGCTACCATCAATTGAGGATTTTGAGGTGGACATTCATAAGACCACCTTCCGCATGAGATATGGGCACTATGAGTTCACAGTGGTGCCTTTTGGTTTGACGAATGCCCCTGCAGTGTTCATGAGTTTGATGAATGGGGTATTCAGAACCTTTTAGATCACTTCATGCTCATCTTCCTCGATGACATCTTGATATACTCACGTACACGTGAGGAGCACGAGGGGCACCTTCGACAGGTTCTTCAGTGTCTTCATGAGCAGCAGCTTTACGGAACTTGAGAAGTGTGCTTTCTTCCAGATAGAGGTGCAGTATTTGGGACATGTTATTTCTGGGGAAGGTATCACAGTTGATCCTTCCAAGATTAGAGCCATTATGGATTGGCCAACACCCACTATAGTGACCGAGGTGCGTAACTTCATGGGTTTAGCAGATACTACCGAGATTTGTTCAGACTTCTCTCGATTACACACCCTATCACTTCCCTTCAGAGGAAAGGGAAGAAGTTTGTTTGGATGGATAGATGTGAGTAGGCCTTCAGAGACACTGAAGGAGTGCCTCACTACAACACCCATTCTTGTAGTGTCGGATCCACAGGTGAGTTCTTTGTTTGCACAATGCTTCTTTAGCAGGGCTTGAGGTGTGTTGATGCAGATGGCAGGGGTTAGAGCTTTTTGAGTCTCACAAACTCAAGGATCATGAGCTTAATTATCCTACCCATGATCTTGAGCTTGTGGTAGTTGTGCATGCTTTGGTTAGATGGAGACATTTTCTTCTTGGATGGAGATTCACACTCAGGACAGATCATTTGAGTCTTCACCACCTCTTCACGCCCCAATCTAAACGCTCACAAAGAGCGCTGATGATGGAGTTGCTTTGTGAGTATGACATGGAGATAGAGCATGTGAAGGGGAAGGAGAATGTGGTAGCAGACACTCTCAATAGATGGAGACATGTGGCTATGGCCACTACAATGAGCATAGATTTGTGGAGCAAGATTCTTCAATAGCTTCCTCTTGATAGCTTCTACATGACAGTACGAGCAGAGATAGAGTCACAGAGACCCCTTGAGGGGAAGTTTGATGGTTTCACCTTAGAGGCAGATGGTCTTCTCAGCATAGAGGTAGGATATATGTTCCCAGAGATGGAGGCTTGAGGTAGACATCTTGACCGAGAGGCACATCATGCACCCTATTCAGCCCATCCTGGGGTGAAGAAGATGCACGCCACTTTGAGACAGTTGTATCACTGGAGAGGACTTCATCGAGACGTGGCTTAGTTTGTGTCATGATGTTTAGAGTGCCAGAGGGTTAAGGCCGAGCATCAACATCCAACAGTCTTCTTTATCCTCATGCCATACCGAATGGAAGTGGGACACCATTTCCATGGATTTCATTATTGGACTACCTATGTCGAGATATCACCACGATGCCATTATGGTCATGGTTGATAAATTGACAAAAGTAGCTCACTTTTCTCTCAATGAAGACCACTTATACAGCTAGAGTAGTGGCACGAGTATATTTGGATGAGATCGTCAGTTACACAGGATTCCATGGAAGATCATTTGTGACCACGATCCTTTGTACACTTCACACTTCTGGACTACCATGCAGTATGTCCTCGGACGAGGATTAATTTCAGCACAACATATCATCCTAAGACAGATGGATAGACCGAGTGAGTGAATCAGATTTTAGAGGATATGCTCAGGATGTACGTGATGGATCAATAGTCTAAGTGGGAGGAGTACCTGTACTTAGTGGAGTTTTCCTACAATAATAGTTTTCAGAGTTCTATAGGCATGGCCTTTTCAGCATTATATGGTAGAGAGTGCAGAACACCCCTTAGCTGGGATAGGTTGAGGATAGAGTATCTCTTGGACCAGCTCTTTTGTAGGACATGGAGCAACAGGTAGTGTTGATCAGCAGAGATTACAGGAGGCACAAGATAGCAGAAGAAGTATGCGGATCAACATAGGATTGATCGTAGCTTTGATGTGGGCATGAAGGTGTTCCTTCATGTTAGGCCACACAAGAGCCCTATCCACTATGGAAAAGGTTCTAAGTTAGCTCCTCGATTCATTGGTCCTTTTGAGATCTTGGAGCATATCGGCCCTTTGGCCTACCATCTAGCATTACCACCCAACTTGTCTCGCATACATGATGTGTTTCATGTTTCTATGTCCTTAGGAGGTACATTACAGATCCTTCTCATGTGTTGGACTGGACATCATTACAGGTGTAGGATCAGGGGTAGGTGATGGTGGAGCCCATCCATATCATAGATCGCAGGACCCTGGGCCTTCGAGGCAGAGAGATTGATCGGTACGGTGCAGTGGGATAGATATGATGAGACTGCACAACCACTTGGGAGGATGCCACAATATTACGAGTGTAGTTTCCACATTTTTTCCAGTGACTTCCAGAGGAAGTCGAGTCTAAGGGGAGGGGGATGTAGTGCCCACTTTCCTTTGACACTGTTTAGATACTGATCTTGCTACTATTGATCTCATTTTGGACATTATTATGTTTTGACTTAGTATGATGTGTATATGTTAGATCATGGATTATTATGGACCTTGATTCAGTTAGCATGCATGATGATTATTGGAGACATTATTATATATGGATGATGATATACTGTTTGATATGGACAGGTTATTGATGTTGATTTTAGACATGTGACATTTGATATTATGAGTAGCTCTAGTATAGAGATTCATTGGATGATGATATAGTGGCAAAAAAATTGAATTTAAAATGATAATGTTGAATTCTTGATATTGTTGTGATTTGGATTTGATATTTATATGTTGCTTATATCATTTTGGATGTTCTGATATGGCCACGAGGCCGAAGGAGGTGTTGTTATTTTGCAGGTTAAAATATCACAACAATGTCGGGGACTGGAGACTAACCATATTGAATTCCATGTGAAATCAACAAGGTCACCATGGCAACTATGTTATTGTTGTGTGTGTGTGTTGTGTTAGGATTTCCCATGGGGGATTTCCATTATATGTGACCATGGGATATATGTGTTTTATTTATGTGTTCCTTTATTATTGTTGTATGTATTTTTATTTGTAATGTGTTCTTTTTATTATTTAATTTAAATGTGATAGTTTTAATGTGATAGTCATATAGTTAAACTTTATTTAAATTTAATTGGGATGTGGAATGTAAGTAATAAAGTGTTGTCTTGGTTATTAATTAAATTGGATTTATGTCATGTATAACCATATGTTAAATAAATAAATCATTATGTCAAAAGTATGTAATAAATGAAGTCATAGATATTAATTCATGTTGTAAGAATGTGTAAGAGGATGTAAGAGATGTGTAAGTGATGTGAAAGTTTGTGTAAGTCAGATTTTGGAGTGTAGAACACTTCATCCTCAAAGGAATTCGAATTTGTCCTTGAGGGCTGCATTTTGAGGCTTGTGGGACAAGTTAGACTTGTCCCACACCTCTTAAAATCATCCACCAACCATGCCTATGGTTTGGGAGTAAATTTTAGCCTTTTTAATTAAAATTTGAAATGACTATGTGTAAGTCTTTATTGCACTTTACTTACAAATTTTTAATTCAGTCCTTGTTAAAGTATGGGTTAATTTTGAGTGTGTAAGTTGCTTGTCATCTCCATTTATTGTGATTAATTGTGAAGTTGACTTTCTCCTTTTGGGGTTGAGTAAGAATGATGTGGCATCCCACTTGGAATCCACATCATCCTCTCCCTCCCTCTCCTTTAAAATTTGAATTTTCTCCTCTTTTTGGGGTTGTTGAAACTTTTTTCTCTCATCCTTGGGTCAATTTTTATTGTTGTTGGAGCTTGCTTTGTGGAAGGAGTTGGAAATTATTTTGCATGCTTATACCTTGCTGTTTTGGGACTACATTTTGAGCACTGAAGGAACTGTTGTTTGGGAAAACAATCTCCACTATGGAGAGGTAGGGTCTTGCCTTTTTAAATGTTGTTTTTTTCCTTTTTTTGCATGCATTTTTGAATTGTGTTGTGTGTTTGCATTCTTGGCTGGTTGGGTAGAATGCTTAGGGCAAGGTGTAGAGAAGACTATGGGGTTTCATATGGGGGCATAAGGATTGTCAATGGCACTTATTCTTTTGTGGAGGGTGTTGGTTTGGGATCCACCTAGGAAAAGAAATTGCTTGCATTTCTTACTCTTGGGGGGGCATAAGGGAGAAACTTTGGGGGGGGCATAAGGAGGGGTTGGGAGATATAAGGTTTATGGGATTTGGTATGTTTAATGGTGGTATGCATTTGGTGGATGCCCAATTCCAACTTGGGAGGTATAAGGAGCTCCCCATAGCTCTTGCTCTTGTTTGGCTTGCTTGAAGAAGCCTTTGTTTTGATTGTAAATGTTGATGTAGTTGTGAACTACATCTTGCTTGATTTATGTTTTATGTGAATGTGAAAATGTGCTTGTATGTGAAAGAAGCCTTTGTTGCCATGTGTTGATATTCATGCTCCATTTCAATATGGTTGGGGCTCGGGGCCAATGGGGAAAGATGGCTTCTCCTTTCCCATTGGATGTCTTGGTTGGGTGGAGAGTGTTTCCTTTCCCCCTTCCTTGTTGTGATCAAATGAAAAGATGAAGAAATCAGCATGTTGCTATTTTTTGAGCTTGAGAAAACAGTTTTGACAGTCTTCTCCTTTAAAGAAATTTATTGTATCTCTTCCCACCTTGTAGTGGATGAAATGTATTATTATTGTAATTGGAAGACATCTTGTATTGTAAAGGAAAGATGGAGATTCATTTGAGAAATGTAAAGAATAATCATTTCATACTCTACTCTTTGAAAATAACGTGAAAGAATGAGAAATGTTGTATTTAGTAAATTGGAATTTATGGAAAGAAATGAAGTTGTAAATTGTTGATTGAAATCAATAAAAGAATTACATCCCTTTTTCTCCAATTTGTATTTTTGTCTTGAATTGGAATGGTTGTTTTAAAATGATATCTCTCATTGAAAAAAAAAAAATGCGTGAAGGAGAAAAGACAACATTTTGTTCCTTACTTTTATTTAAAATTTGAGATGTCAAATTGTGCCTTATATGCTCTTGAATGATAAATTAGACAAATTGAATATCTTAGATCAGAATCGTGATATGTTTTCCCACATTGGGAGTTGCAATCTGACTTTTAAAATTGTTATGAAATGAACTTTGTGTTTTTTTTTTTTTTTTAAATCATTTGCAATTGAATTTTTATCTAATAAATGTACAGCTTTAAATTTACAACTATAATTAAGAAATGAAACAATGAAATTTAGGTGTATTATTTCATAATGAACCTAATGGGAACTTAACAATTGAAAATGACTATCACGGGCTTCATCAAATCAAATTTCAACTCGTTTAACCAACTTCCTATCAAAAGTTGTAAAGATACAATTTGCAACTGAACTATCAAATTGAACCTTGAAACAATCCTAAACTTACCCAAGACCATTTCTCCATGTTAATTTTACATGTTGAGAAGAAGAAAAAAATCAAAATTGAATCAAATCCATTCCTAGTCATTTTTTTCTAAAATTGCCGTTTTTTTTAAATTTAAAACCCTACGTAGATCGATTTCTTAAAATTGACCCTCAAAAATTCATCAAAATCCAAAATTTATGATTTTTATGCAAAGAGGACTCTGAGAGATTTCCGAAAGTCCTTGTTTGTCCAAAAATGACTTTCTATCAAAAGTTATGGCCATTTGAAGTTTTACTTCAAAATGGCCATCCAAAAATAAATCTAACTATATAAAAATCAAAATTTGAACTTTGGAAAATTTCCCCAAAAAGTCCACAGCCCCACAACACTCTCAACCAATCATGTGTCTGCCATGTGGCACTTGGGAGGGGCAAATCTTATTGAAAAACTTAACTTTTGAAAAAAATTTGCCTTGGGAAAATTTTCCCAATTTTCTCCGCAACCCCACGCCCCGACACCAATCACGTGCTGACACGTGGCTTGGTGGGCACGCAAAAGGAATTTTGAAAACTTAAAATTTTAGCCTTTTGGAAAAATTTCATCTTTTCTCCACATCCGCACACCCCACAACCAATGGGCTGATGACACATGTCCTAATGGACGCACAGACCCACACAGTCATTTTGACTTTTTAAACTTTTTTTGCTCAAATCACAACTTTTCCCGCCTCTCCGCCACCCGTCCAATCACAGGATGCCACGTGGCACTTTTAGCAAGGGTGGAGGTTTGGAGGAAAAATTTCCTTTGGAAAATTTTGGGTTTGGACTTTGGGAAAAATTCCCAATTTTTCCCCGCCACCAATAGGCTCTCACATGTGGCATGGGTTTTCCTCACGGAGGCATAGGTCATTTTTCGCCGCGTTGGGATTTTTCATCTTAGTGCTTTTGGAATTTCTAAATCCTAATGTGCCCCCTCCATCTCCCCACGCCAATTGAAAGCACACATGTCCCCTTCATCGCCCCATGTCCCATGCGCAGGAGTTTTGCACCTTTGCGCCAAAGGAAGGAAAATTTCAATTTTCCTCCCCCGCCAAGGACCCAGGGAAAATTTCTCCCCAAACTCCACCGGCCATAACTTGAGTTTTACAAGGAGTTAGGAGGACTTATTTATATGGTTGGAAAGGTGAGAAAATTTCCTATCCAATGAGCATGATTTAGGAAAGTTTTGATGACTCTAAGTGTGTGAAAAATCAAGTTGAATCTTGTAAGCCTATTAGGGCAGGAGGAGTGAGAAATTTACTCTCCTAACCTAAGTGATGAATTTAATCCCTTGTTTGACCTTGTGCTTGTTGTGAGATGTTGTAGAATCATTTCTGCAAGTCAATCTTGATTTTTAACCTAAACCTGGTTTGTGATAACTATGATCTTGTAACCTTCTTTGCAAACACCCTTAACAAAAAAAAATTATTCCATAATTTTTCAGAGTAATCGATGCCGTTAGGGTAAACAAACGTCGATCCTGACAAGTAACCATGGTTGGTCACTTTATGTGGAAAATGTACAGGTTTGCTAAAACAAGGCAAAAGGCTAATAATTTTCTAGGTAGATAAGATGTTGATTGGTTTTATCAAGTCGAGAGAAGATGATAAGAGTTACGAGACTCGAGCAGCAAAAAGGTGTAGCGGTGTCCTTTTGGGTAGGTTAACCAAAAGAATAGTAAACCGACACCGGTTGGGTAAAACCGATGACAGTCAGAGGGTAACCAAATATGGTCACCTGGACCAACACCGGTTAATGTGAAATTGAAACAAAGATGAAGAAAAGGTGGTTATGAGTTAAAATCAAATGTGGAATCAAGCCCATAATTCCGAGAATGAATAAAATAGGTTCCAAGCACACTCGGATGAAGCTAGAATACACCAACTATGATGAGGAGCGTGAAAAGAGAAATAAAAGATGAAGAACTTGTCCTTTCACCTCAAAACACAAGCCAAGGATAAACACTAAGAAAGATACAATCCTAAGAGTGATTTTTCTATTATGTTTGTTCATCTTATGCTATTTAGAAAAGCTGACTCATGAACTTTATAGTAGAGTTTTTGGTGAGGAAGGCTTTCTACAAAGAAGGAGATCTACAAGGAGAGGTTTCGAGGCATGTTATGGTGGAGGCGGTGTCCTCTAAGATAATGAATCGACATAAGTAACGAGCTAGGTGCCCACTATGTTGTGATCATGTGATCACCTACAACTTCTTCCAGGTAAGATGTTGTTTAAGAATGTGTATATTTTTCAATTTTGTGATGTTTGGATAAGACTCAGAGAGAGAAGAAGAGAAAGGAAGTGCTTTTCTATGATTCATTTGTCAACCATCAGCTGGGCATGACTTCCAGTGTATAGGTTTCCCTCATTTAATGTGAGCTAATGCAGAAAAGTAGAATGAAATGTAGTTAATTTTAAGCCCAAATCAAAATATTGAATTTGATGACACAAAGAAATGAACAGGAGAAGGGATGCTCTTTCACTAATGCGATACTAATGAAAGGAAAGAAATGTTCATTTTAAAGCACCAAAACATGATTACTTTTAGACAATAGAAGAATATAAGATTTCAGGGGAGAAATTTTAGTGTGAGTACCTTTCGAAAAAGGAAACAAACATGCAACTTTTCACCTATGAATGAAAAAATGCAAGGAACCCCAAATGATTCCCACCATGTGTGCCAAAATGTTTCACCCGATTCCTAGAGTATTTCTTTGAATATTGAAAAAAGCAGATAAGGGTAAAGGGGCTAGGAGGAATACCCATTAAAGTGGTTGAAGGTTGTTACGCATGTATGACTTCTTGATCCATAGCTGATCGTGAGAGCTTCCTTTTGGCTAGGAGGAACTACCTGAAATAGAAAACAAGACCACCAAATAGAAGTTAAATAGTATATGCGGTGGACCCGGCGTATGCTAGATCTAAGAAGTTTGATACTTCTGGATGATCGTCAATCCTTTGTTTAAAACAATTCACCTTATTAACAATAAATGAAATCCTACAGAGTAAAAATGATTTAGGTATCTCATTCAACTACAATAAGAAAATTCGTTCACAACAACCTAAGTTATGATTGAATATGAAGGTCAAGGTCTCTCTGTCGATTATTAGTGCCGGTCAAGGTCCGTATCTAGGTTGTTTTGGGTATTTGGTGGGGATTTTAGGCTTTGTTCTTAGTCCGAAGGGAAAAATGCAAAGACCGGCGTCGGTCTGATATGACCGATGTCGAGTTTAAGTGAAACCAATGATGGTTATGGGTAACCGACATTAGTATGGTTGGGTAGAGTAAACTTATTAAAATTTTGGTGTGGGGACAAATGTGAGGCTAAATAGAAATGGAGAGGGTAATGTTTAAGTCTATGGAGATCTTAGGTGTACTCAGGGATCTTTAAAAGCGAGTATGGGCAATTGATGGTGTGGGTGAAGGAATGATCAGGTTTGCATGAAGGTGAATGATGGGAAAATGGGAATGCAAATAGAAACTGAAAAAAAGGTAACAAAGTCTACTAAAATGACAGTAGATGAATGTTGGTTATTAAAACACTTACGGTTGTGTGAGCTTGATGGTGGATAACAATAATAGTTGATCAAATGGATGAAATTTGATGTGGTGGTGGTGCTTCCATGAATGCAAATGGCTCTGTGATAGCTTCACGATGTTGGCTATGAATGCTCTTATGCATGTAAGAGTGCTAGTTCTACTTGCATACAACTTTGGTTTCATCTTTTGCTCTTAGAAAATGTGCCAACCTCGAAATAAGGTTTTTGGGGAATAAATGGTAACCAATGACGGTTCCTGGGTTGACTGGTGGTGGTTTAGGGTGACTAGCATCGAGTTAGGGTGGGATTTCCTAGGTTTACTAAAATTGGGCAGATCCCCTTGATTTCTTAGATCTTGTTCATTTTCTTTCACGGATTAGAATGGAAGCTTCCTTTCTAACGGGCGGGAATTTGGTTAGAGGTAATGTAGGCTTTGATTTTTAGGGTTTAGGTAGGTCTTAGTTAGTTATGGCAACATACTAAGAATAGGTCTTAGGGTGAGGTGGCTAGATGAGGTGTACAGGTGAGGTGGGTGTGTGGGCATTATCTCAATTAGGATATTTAAATAATAGATATTATGAGATCATGAATTAATTTAATTAAATTAATTAAATTAATATTAGAGTGGGGTGAAAGAGGCCATGGTTAAGTGAGTGTATTCGAGTTGGTTATTTTTCGAGGGACCAAGGGGAGTGTGACTCAATTTTAGTATCTCTGATAGGTTATATTGAAATTCCCCCTCCAAGATGTAAAATAACTTTGGAACAGTACGGGGGCCCATGCAAACATGGAGGATGATGGTGCCAAGTGTAGAAGTGATAGCGTCATTAAATGAACGCAACATGATGGGATGTTTATGCATGTAATTGATGGGTATGCGCATTTGGTTGAATGCATGGGAGGAGATGATGTTAATGCTAGCACCCCATCAATCGTAATGTAAGCCATACACGTATATTATCAATATGGATGGAGATGAAAAGGGATAGATCAAGGTCATCGAGTTTATTTGGTGTGATCTATTCATCGAGAAGCTAGGGGTGGTTGTTTGATGAGTAGGTGGAGGTGTAGAAGAAGGTGGTAATTTGGTGAGAGAGACTACGTGATGAGGTGTAATAACGGAGGCTACGGGTGTGGGCTCATTGGGTAAAACCTTGATAGATTGAAGAACCTCCATGAGAGCTTGATGATGGGATTCGAGGTTTAGATGAGGTCATATAGGAACATTTTGAGGAAGGTTGGTGTAAATGTTACAAAGATCATCACTTGATGTGTAACCCCATTAAAAATAGGATATATGGGGCGCGGATTGTGACTTTAGGTTTGGGTGTAGATGGTATGTTGGGTATAGGGTTGGTTCTTTGGTCGAGTTCCTTTTCTTTGCCTTTTTCCTTCGAGCGCGGTAGCAGAGTGGATCATGTTGATTTGAGGTAGGGAGGTAGATGAAGTAGGTGAGCCATGAAAGGTGTGTTGGTATCCAATTTTTTATCCTTTTCATCTGAGCAGCACCATAGATATGCCATGGAGCTTAAAGACAGATTAGATCATGTTGTATGTTATTGGTAGCCAGGGGATATGGTCTTGCTTAGCACTCAAGTTTGTGGAGAAATGGATAGCACTCTAATAGGGCTTGATCTTGTCCTAGATGTTTTAGGTTGTGCCTTACAAATAAGGTAAGAGGACCTATTTTGTAACCTTGTAATGGTGAAAGAGATGAAGAAGTCCTTCTCTTTTCTTAAAATTCTATGATGGAGGCCTTGATGAAAACATGATCAACACCCCAAATCTGAACTCTCACAAGTTGTCGATTCTCAAAACATGGATATGTTCTCAAAACAAGCAAAGGTTACTAGAGACATTGGAAATCCCGATCTTTTATGCATACTTTTGCAAATGGATTTTGATCTTCTCGTGGGTTTACAAATGCAAATCGGGGATAGTATATGATAGGATCTTTGTTTTTAGGTGATTTTTGGTGGGGATTGATAAGACAAACTAGGATAGATCGGATCTTTGACAATGATACTGTACAATAATTGAACAACTATAAGATGAAATGTCTAAAATCATCGGGATATTCTTTCAACGAGAAGAGGCACAAATGGAAGCCCGGTTGCACTCTTCACACAATCTTTGAGAACTCACCAAAAATCTTGAAGTAAAGAACTCAATTAAACACAAAAATCAATGATCAAACCATGCCTAACGTACCCCAAAGGCTTACAAGAAATATGCAATCGAGGAAGGTAAAGTGATTTTAAATTTGTTTATCTCCTTATCGGATGAAGCCTCTTCTCGAGTATGAGATTGCAAATGCCACTAAACTATCAACCAAAAATGGATATCCTATGTGACTTCTAAAGACTTTCAATGCAAGATTGTAACAAGAACAATAAAATTTATTTGCAGGCATTTAAAATTGATAACAGACATCATATTGCCCAAAGAAAAACACAGATTTAATTCAAAACTTGTTAGATTCAATAGCAGGGGAGAGTTACATGAACAATCTCATAGCTGTGTGGTGGCTATACACTTGTAACCAACCCACATACATGAATTTTCCAACACATGAGACATTAACCTGGTTCTTTGGTGGATTTTCTCAGAAAATGAGCTTTTTCTCAAAATTTGCTCATGATTTTCAACTCCCGACCCTTTAAAATTTCTCCAAAATGCATAATATACCTCATGCCACATTGGAGTCTTCCTTCCCAAGCAAAGAATATGCTATGGGATCAAATTTTTTACAAAAAACCTCATGATTTAATGACAAGAATAACACCAAATAGAAAAACAACTTGCAGGTTGCCAGGTATGCACAAAAAGTTAAATCATTACACAAATTCGGGTCATTATCTACCCTAGGGGCACATTTTTATCATTTAGGCATGCAAGCATCTTTCATTCATCATTTTTACCTTTTCCCCTTTTCAATTTTACCTCTGCAACTTTTGACTTTGTCATTTCATGTTTTTCTCGGGCCTGAGCCAAAATTACATCAAAAACACCATAGATCAAAGAATTAGGTCATGAAAATGATGCCATTGTTCTCATAAGGCCAAGGTGACACAAAATCACATAAGATTTGATGAAATTTGATGCAAAAACGTGATTTCCAAGCTTCTTGGAGCTCCCATGGCGGCCAAAAATAGATGGATGCACAGTAACCATTGATCTTGTATCAACTTTAAATGTCCGCCCTCCACGTGGAAGATGAGATCTAGAAATAAGCTCAAAATTACCTTTTTAACCTTTGGATAAGGTGGGACACGTGTCAAAATGTGACTGGATCGGGCCCATGCTTCCAAAAATGCTTTTACGACCTTTTTAAAGTTTTGGAAAATTTTGCAAAATTTCCCCACTTCTCCCCTGGACCCACCACGTGTCCATATGTGGGCCCCATTGAAAACCACGGACCGATTTTATCAATTTTTCCACTTTTTTGAAAAAGGAATTTTTTCCATAAAACCTCCACGAGGCTGGAAGCTTCGATCTCTTCCCTGCCACAATGCACCCTCGATTCAACTGCGAGGCTAAGCCTCATATTCCGCCTTTAGACATTCTGCAAAATTTGAAAAATTTAAAACTTACCACGGGCCCTACACCCTTCCTTTGACTTCTTAGAATGTGCCACGTGTCCATCATGGATAGGCTGTGGAGCTATTCTTCATTTTTACCTTTTAGACAACAAAGGCCAAAAGTTATAAAAATTTCCTTCGGCCCCTTCCTCTACCTTTTGCCCTTTTGGACATGCGTCCTCTCCCTATTCGTTGTGGAGATTTGGCCCAAAATTTCAATTTAGTCCCCCTTTTTGCTAAGGGACAATTTCAACTTTTCACCCACCAAGCTGTCAGCCCGCCTTGCTCTGTTGGACACGTGTCTAGCTGTGATTAGAGCGGGAGAACACTGATTTTGAAACTTATAAATTTAGAGCCAAAAAACTCTAAGTCCCTCTGCCATCCGCACGCCATTTGTGC
Organism: Taxus wallichiana var. yunnanensis; assembly: GCA_018340775.1. Classification (NCBI taxonomy): domain Eukaryota; kingdom Viridiplantae; phylum Streptophyta; class Pinopsida; order Cupressales; family Taxaceae; genus Taxus; species Taxus wallichiana. Next base: position 861,641,356 of record CM031235.1, read on the forward strand.
CATGTGTCTTCTCCCTATTCGTTGCAGACCTTTGGGCCAAAATTTGTCTTTTGAAAATTTTACAAAATGAAATCAAAATTTTCCTAAGGAAAGTCCGCCACCCACCAATCCCCTAACCAATCAAAATGTGCCACGTAGGCACCTCATTACAGAAGGTGGAGTGTGGATAAAAATTTTCCCTTCACCAAAATTTCAAAAAAATGATAAGTTAGAGACATTTCCCAACAAACCTTAGCCAATAGAAACTCGCCACATTTCCATTACCTTGCGATGATAAATTTGACAGAAAACAACACCCATATGACCGTCAAATCGTGAAAAATTTAAAGGATGCCCTAGAAATCAAATTTTTCAACAAGGATTGCAAATTTTTTGATTTTGAATCAACTGAATCATGTTTTGACATTATTTTCAACCTTAGGATTGGGAAATTAACCTATACAATTTAGATTTGATCAATTCAATTTTTGCGATTTGGCAAAGGGAAAACGACACAACCCGAAAATTGGAAAAACCTAGGGCACAAATAAGAGCACACATGGATTTCTCTTTTAAACCAGGGTAGAACAACAAGTTTATGGGCATTTTGAAACATTCAACCAGGGGGGAGAAAATGCAGATCACCAATTTGAGAAATAAAAATTTCGAGAAAATTGAACATGAAAAATTAGGGCACACAATGCAAGCTCAGAAATGGCACTAACAAGGTGTAGCGGCAGGGAAGGGTAGAAGCCAAGAGGTGGGAAGGAACCTTGTGAAATGAGTTGGGCACACCAACATTTGGGTGGAGGTTTGGCGAGTTCTCTTATATGAACCATGTTAATTTTGAATCTTGGGGATGGCTCTAAGAGTTATGGGGGTGGATATTTTGGTCATTGAGTAGGTAGTGAGGGAAGAACTATGGAAATTGGTGATGGCGAAATGGGGTCCTCATTGAGAAGGTCATCATCGTCAAAGTTTTCTTCAGGAGGACACAACTAGACAAGGACAACTTTCAAAGCCTTATAGTCCTCTACATTGTGTCCTCGACACACGATGGTAGAGTGTAAATATTGGTTTTTTCAAACCCTTTTGGTTTGAGTTTGAGTGTATCGTAAGGTCTAAGAGGCAGTAATGTGATGACAGAAGTTTCGAGGAGGATTCTTTGCAAGAGGGGGAGTGGGTTGAGCTATGGTCTTAGGTGTTGGTTATGTCTTCTTGGGTAGGGGCATGGTAGATGAACTGGTAATAGAGTGTGTGGTTGGTTTAACTACCTTATTAGAGGGTAGTGGATTTTTTCCTTTAGGTTGCACCTTCTTGGGTAAAGGTGATATGGGCGCATGAGATTTAGAGGGAAAAGCAGATGGTGGAAGAGGGCAGGTTACCCATGGGGATAACCAAGGTGCTTTGTGGAGGTAGATGGTGCAGTCATGCGGAAGGTTTAAGGGAAAGGGAAGGAAGTGTCGTGGGTAGTGAAGAATTTATCGATGGTATTGGAGGTATGGGTGGTAAAAATGTTATAGGTGTGGGCGGAGGTTGAGTTAGGCACTTGGGTATATTAGAGGTTTACCACGGAAATGGGTTGTGTTTTTATTTACCGAGGATGGGGATTTCTTAACCGGGGTTGAGGGGTGAGGTCCTAGGATGGACGAAAGGGGTGAAGGTGATAAGGGTGTAGTTGGCAAGGTTGGGGTATGAGATCTAGGATAATTGTTCTTATTTTTAGAGGCCGGGTAAAATTTGGTGTTAGTTTTGGAGGATGTAGCTAAATCTAATTTGATGGGTGGATGAGTAAAGCTAGCGGTTGGGATGACCCCTAAAATAGTAATAGGTTTAGGAAAGGAAGATGATGTAGGTGTGGGTTTGGATGCGGATGCATGCTAGGTTATGGGTAGAGGTGTAAGTTGAGCCATGAGTGGTATCATGGGAGAATTTGTGATAGTTGTGGTTGTGTTTAGTTCATTCGGCTGAAATACTTTTGGATAGATAGTGGAGGTGTCAGCGAGTGACATCTGCATTTGTGTTGAGACAGGAAGTAGAAGATGCCCCCAAAGTAAGGCTCTATCCACATAATCTAGGTGATCAGCTAAGTGTGAGAATGACACTTTTTGTGGGTGAGGTCGATGTGGATCCAATGGTGATTCCCGTAAAATGTGTTTTAGAAATGGGGAAATCGCTAGCTTCAACCTCTGTGGGTAAGAGATCCAAAAGTAAGTCAGTAGGATCTTGGGTGGTTGATGGAGAATGGCTACCTAGAGGTAACAACATTTCTATTGAATCTTTGATAGGTGGAGGAGATTATGGGTGCCCCTCTCAGTGGGTGGAGGATATGAACAAGTTTCTCCCCTGGGTCGAAGAGGTACTGTTTGGTGAAATCTCTCTAAGTGGAGAAGCCAAAGGTGAAGTGGTCTCGATGTTAATAGAAGGCTCCTTCACAGGTGAGGGAGGAGATGAAGGGCATTCCTCTATGGGTGGAGGAATAGGTGAAGTGGTTTCATGTGTAGGTGGAGGACTTTGGGCTAGGATTTCCTCTATGGAAGGAATATGAGGAAATTGGGAAGCAATTGGTGCATCATTGAAAATAGCATGGACCTCGCGAGTATTGCTATCATTAGTTGAGGTCTCCCCAGTTTGGTCAGAAGAAGGGGCGTGATTAGGAAATGGTTTCTTGAAAATGTGTAGGTTTTGGTTGGCAGGTGTATTAGGATTATCCAAGACTAACTCGCCATTCTCGAGCATTTCTGACAATGTTCTTGAAAGTGATGCAATTGTCGTCATTATGACCTTTTACCCGATGATAGTTACAGAAGTCATTCTCTTTGTACCATGCAGGTGTGGGGCGAGCAGGATCAAAACTAGTGTGTGGTTTTATAGGAGGAAGGGTGATGGCCCCAACTTTAATAATATTTTCTTAAACGAAGAATAAGGGTCCTAAATTGGGTTGTATTTCCGTTGTTCTCATCTAAATTAAAAAGTCTGGATAGGGGAAAGATTAGATGAGGGTTTATCCTTATTTTATGGATGAGTTGGTCCGGCCTTAAGTACCACTTTGTGTTAGCGGTTCCCTTGGCTTTTGAATAATTATTCTATTGTTTCGAAGAAGAAGGGGTATCATTTGACTTAAATGTCACGTTCTTATTTCGTAGTTGGATTTTCTTTTCTTTGATGGCCCGAATCTATAATTTTCATGCCATGGTGAATGCCTCATCGAAGGTTTGGAAATTATACACTTGTAGGGTCATGAAATATGTCTAGGACAAGCCTATGTAAAGAGCTCTATGAGTTCGGTTTATGGTAATTGGAATTTGAGTTGATTGATCGAGTGCTATGCCAATGAGCGAAAAAATATGTGATAGACTCATTGTCATATGGATGCGTAGAGTAGAGGTTAGTCATGGTAACCTTATTAACAACATTGATGGAGAAGTGATCCAAGAAGGCTTGGCTACTGATTAAATGAGAAGATAGAATGTCTAGGTAACCCACTATACCGGTCTAACGCAGGCTCGATCGAGAGACATGGGAAAGGTCCTCGAAGTAAAGGGTCATCATGGAAGATTAGATAACACCCATGTTTGACAGAGAGATCGCAAATGTTGTTGTAGGTCCTATTTGCTATTGAAGCGGTTAAATTTAGGCATCTCCCAATGTACGGGATATGGACGAATAGGAATGGATGGGCGTATGGGTTCATTGCAAATTTCATCACAGTGAGATATTTGTGGGAGCCGAAACCGATGCCTCCAGTGTTTGCATATTGTCCATCATTAACTTGATGAGGTCATTGGTAGGTGGTGATGGATGGGTACCTCTTGTAGCGTAAGAGGGTTGATGTTGGACATATGAAGGAGGTGGCATTCCAGTATATGGCGATGCCACATAGGTAGGTTGAGAATGAGGGAGTGAGATAGGGGTACATACCTAGAATGAATGATAGATGAAATGAGAGGCTGTTGATAGTACATATATGGAGGTGGAAGGGTCGAGGTAACCCTAGTAGCGATGGGGGCTAAGGATTGTGGAATAGAAAGGAAAATATTTTGAAATGGGGTAGGGGTCATCGACACCGGGGGTGGTTGTGTTGCTATGGGTATATGTGAGACAATAGGCACGGATGAGGTTATGTTCTGGGTGGTTGACGAAGGTATAGTGGATGTTGTGGGTGCAATAGATGTGGAAAATGCGATATTCATAGTAGGTATAGGGCCTAACCGTGAGATGACCGGGGTAAGGCGGTGGTGTAGGTAGTGCGAGCTAGAAGGGATGATGGGAAAGTATGAACGAGAGTCGGGGGGATAGATATGGGCATGTCGTATATCAACTAACTTGAGGAATCTTGAGTAGACGAGTGGGAAAGATAGAACCGTAAGGCGTATGGGTTCTAGTCAAGGAGTCGTACGAAATCCTTTCACCCGTGGTGATGGTGATAGGTTGGGTAGGATCCATGGGTGATAGAATGGAAGGTGGTGAAGGACTAGGTGGGAGTGGTTGATAACTAGCATGGAATATGAGGGCATTTTCTTGGCAACGAGTTAACACTATGTCAAAAAAGTACTGATTTGTAGGACTACTTTCTATAAATGACACGAAATACAACAAAAATAGGAAAACAGGGGTGGTAGGTGCATTGTGTTGGTATCCAAATTTGTTCTCCTTTTTAGTCCGAGCAAGCCATAGATATGTCATGGAGCTTAAAGATAGAATAGACCATGTTGTATGTCTTTGGTATCTAGGGATATGGTCTAGCTAATTAGGTTTGTGGAGAAATGGATAGCACTCTAATAGGACTTGATCTTGTCCTAGTTGTTTTAGGTTGTGCCTTACAAACAAAGTGAGAGGAACTATTTTGTAACCTTGTAATGGTGAAAGAGATGAAGATGTCCTTCTCTTTGCTTGAAATTCTATGATAGAGGCCTTGATGAAAACATGATCAACACCCCGATCTAAACTCTCACAAGTTGTCACTTCTCAAAACATGGGTATGTTCTCAAAACAAGGTAAAGGTTACTAGAGACATTGGAAATCCCGATCTCATTATGCATACTTTTGCAAATGGATTTTGATCTTCTCGTGGGTATACAAATGCAAAATAAGGATGGTATATGATAGGATCTTTGTTTTGTAGGTGATTTTGGTGGGGGATTGATAAGACAAACCGGATAGATCGATCTTTGATAATCTATACAATACTTGAACAACTATCAAATGAAATGCTTAAAATAATCGAGGATATTCTTTCAATGAGAAGAGGCACAAATGGAAGCCCAGGTTATACCCTTCACACAATATTTGAGAACTCACCAAAAAATCTTGAAGTAAAGAAATTAATTAAACACAAAATTCAATGATTAAACGATGCCTAAGGTACCCCCAAAGGCTTATAAGAAATCTCTGCAATCGAGAAGGTAAAGTGATTTTAAATTTGTTTATCTCCTTATCGATGAAGGCTCTTCTCGAGTATGAGATTGCAAATGCCATTAAACTATCAACCAAAAATGGAGATCCCATGTGAATTCTAAAGAATTTCAATGCAAGATTACAACTAGAACAACAAAATTTATTTGTAGGCATTTAAAATTGATAAAAGACATCATATTGCCCAAAGAAAAACACATATTTAATGCAAAACTTGTTAGATTCAACAACGGGGAGAGTACACATGAACAATCTCGTAGTTTCTGTGGTGGATATACACTTGAACCAACCCACATACATGAATTTTCCAACACATGAGACATTAACCTGGTTCTTTGGTGGATTTTCTCAGAAAAATGAGCTTTTTTCTCAAAATTTGCTCATGATTTTCAACTCTTGACCCTTTACAATTTCTCCAAAATGCATAATATACCTCATGCCACATTGGAGTCTTCCTTCCCAAGCAAAGAATATGCTATGGGATCAAATTTTTTACAAAAAACCTCATGATTTAATGACAGTGACACCAAATGGAAAAACAACTCGCAGGTTGCCAGGTATGCACAAAAATTTAAATCATTACACAAATTCAGGTCATTATCTACCCCAGGGGACATTTTTATCATTCAGCATGCAAGCATCTTTCATTCATCATTTTTTACCTTTTCCCCTTTTCAATTTTACCTCTGTAACTTTTTTGAAGTTGTCATTTCACATTTTTTTCTCGGTCATGAGACAAAATTACATAAAAAACAACATAAATTGAAGAATTAGGTCATGAAAATGATGCCATTATTCTCAGAAGGCCAAGGTGACACAAAATCACATAAGATTTGATGAAATTTGATGCAAAAACATCATTTCCAAGCTTCTTGGAGCTCCCATGGTGGCCAAAATAGATGGATGCACAGTAACCGTTGATCTTGTATCAACTTTAAATGTCTGCCCTCCACATGGAAGATAAGATCTAGAAATAAGCTCAAAATTACCTTTTTAACCTTTGGATAAGGTGGGACACATGTCAAAATGTGACTAGATCGGGCCCATGCTTTTAAAATTCTTTTACGACCTTTTTAAAGTTTTGGAAAATTTTGCAAAATTTCCCCACTTCTCCCCTAGACCCACCACGTGTCCATATGTGGGCCCCATTGACAACCGCGACCAATTTTATCAATTTTTCCACTTTTTTGAAAAAATTGTTTTCCATAAAACCTTCATGGGTTTGGAAGCCCGATCTCTTCCCTGCCACGTGGCGCCCTCCGATTCACCGCGGCTAAGCCTCATATTCCGCCTTGAGACCTTCCCCGCAAAATTAGAAAAATTTAAAACTTACCGCGGGCCCGCACCCTTCCTTTGACTTCTTAGAATGTGCCATGTGTCCATCATGGATAGGCTACGAGCTATTCTTCATTTTTACCTTTTAGACAACAAAGGCCAAAAGTTATAAAATTTTCCTTCAGCTTTCCCTTCCTCCACCTTTTTCCCTTTTGGACACGCATCTTCTCCTATTCGTTGTGAGATTCGGCCCAAAATTTCAATTTAGTCCCCTTTTTTTAAGGGACAATTTCAAATTTTCACCTACCAAGCCACCAACCCGCCTTGCTCTGTTGAAAACGTGTCTAACTATGATTGGAGTAGGGAGAACATTGATTTTGAAACTTATAAATTAAGAGCCAAAAACTCTAAGTCCCTCCACCATCCGTGTTTTTGACCTCCATGCCACGTGTCTTCTCCTTATTCACTGCGGGCCTTTAGGCCAAAATTTTTCTTTTGAAAAGTTTACAAAATGAAATCAAAATTTTTCTAAGGAAAGTCCTCCCCACACCAATCCCCTAACTAATCAAAATGTGCCACGTAGGCACCTCATTAATTATACGGAGCCACGCTGATCAAAAATTTTCCCTTCACCAAAATTTCAAAAAAATGATAAGTTAGAGACATTTCCCAACAACCCCAGCCAATAGGAACCCGCCACGTTGCCATTACCTTGCGATGATAAATTTGACGGGAAAACGACACCCGTATGACCATCAAATCGTGAAAAATTTAAAGGATGCCCTAGAAATCAAATTTTTCAACAAGGATTGCAATTTTTTTATTTTGAATCAATTGAATCATGTTTTGACATTATTTTTGACCTTAGGATTGGGAAATTAACCCATACAATTTAGATTTGATCAATTTAATTTTTACACGATTTGGCAAAGGGAAAATGACACAACAAAATTGGAAAACCTAGGGCATAAATAAGAGCACACATGGATTTCTCTTTTAAACCAGGGTAGAACAACAAGTTTATGGGAATTTTTGAAATATTCAACCAGGGGAGAAAATGTAGATCACCAATTTGAGAAATAAAATGTTTCTGAGAAAAATTAGACATGAAAAATTAGGGCACACAATGCAAGCTCAAAAATGGCACTAACAAATTGGATAAAAATGTTAGCTGGAAAATTATGGAGGCTAATTGATGTCGGTTAGGGTAAACTAATGTTGGTCATAGGTAACTCGTGATCACACTCAACAACGTGGAAAAAGAATAGTTTGCCAAACAAGGAAAAAGACTGATAATCTACCAGGTAGATAAGTTGTAGATGGATTTTAATCAGATAGAGAAGATGATGAGAGTTATAGAGACTCTGAACAACAAAGAATATGAAATAGGTGTCCTTTTGGGTAGGTTAACCAAAATAATAGTAAATCGACACCGTGTGGGTAAAACTAGTGACATAAGAAGAGGGTAGCTTAACGAAGGTCGTTGGATCGACACTGGTTACTATGAAATTGAAATAGAGATGAAGAAAAGGTGGTTGTGATTTAAAATCAAGTGTGGAATCAAACCTAGAATTCTGAGAATGATAAAAATGGGGTCAGACACTCAGACAAATTTGGAATACACCAACTATGATGAGGAGTGTGTAAGGAGAAATAAAAAGATGAAGAACGTGTCCTCTCACCTCAAAACACAAGCCAAGAAGAAACACTAAGAAAAATACGATCCTAAGAGTGCTCTTTCCTTTATGTTTGTTCAACTTATGCTGCTATTTTAAAAGAATGACTCGTGAACTTTAGAATAGAGTTTTTGGTGAGGAAGGATTCTATGAAGAAGGGGATCTACAAGGAGATATTTCAAATTATTTTATGGCGAGGCGGGCCATTTTTTGAGATAATGACTCGATAGAAGTAACGAGTTGGGTGCCCACTGTGCCGTGATCATGTGATCACCTACAACTTCTTCCGGGTGAGATGTTGTTTAAGAATGTGTGTATTTTTCAATTTTGTGATGTTTGGTAAGACTCAGAGAGAGAGAGAGAGAAAGAAAGTGCTTTTCTACGATTCGTTTGTCAACCATCAGCTGGGCATGAATTCCAGTGTATAGGTTTCCCTCATTTAATGTGAGCTAATGTAGTAAAGCAAAATGAAATGTAGTTGATTTTAAGCCCAAATCGAAATATTGAATTTGATGACACAAAAAGATGAACAAGAGAGAGTATGATCTTTCACTAATGTAGTACAAATGAAAGAGAAGAAGAGTTCTTTTTATAGCACCAAAACACGATTGCTTTGAGACAATAGAAAGATTAATGTGAGAACCTTTCGAAAGGATAAAAACATATAAATTTTCACCTAGAAATGAAGAAATGTAAGGAACCCTAAATGTGTCCCATAAAATGTCATGCCAAAAATGTTTCACCTGATTCTTAGAGCGTTTCTTTGAATGTGATGAAATAGATAAAGGTAAAAGGGCTAGGAGGAATACCTGTAAAAGATGGTTGAAGGTTGTTTTTGCATATGAATTCTTGATCCACAGTTGATCGTGAGAGCTTCCTTTTGGCTAGGAGGAACTACCTGAAATGAACAACAAGACCACCAAAAGAGATTAAATAGCATATGACAGTGGACTACCTAGCATATGCTAGTTCCGGGAAGTGTGATACTCCCTAGAAGGCTATCAATCCACTGTTTAAAACAACTCAATGTTAACAATAAAAAAAACTTCTTTGTAGTTAAAATGATTTAGGTATCTCATTCGATTACAATAAGCAAATTCGTTCACAACAGGCTAAGCTATGATTGAATCAAGGGTGAAGTCTCTATCCAGTACTTGTCTTGCTTAGGGTTTGGTTTTGGGCTGCTTTGGGTATTTGGTGGAGAATTTAGGCTATGTTCTTGGTCTGAGGGTAAACACGAAGGTGACATGGTCTCAGTATGACCGATGTCGGTTTCCTGAAACTAGTGATGGTTATGGGTAACCGGCATCGGTATGGTTAAGGTAAAGGAAACTCAAAAGAAAATGATTAGAGGGCTTGATCTGTTAGGATTTGATGTAGGTGGTGGGGTAGGTTTGAGGGTTACAGAGGTCTCAAATGTGGTCAGGGATGAACAATGAGGATGGGTAATCTAATGATGTAAATAATGAAAAAGGCCCAGTTACAAACTGATAAGAAATGAAGAAATGGAGATGCAACAACTTAATCTGATAACAGAAATAATAAAAGCTATTATAGTGTATTAGACCAAGTTGGTGGAGGTATACTTACTGTTATATGAGCTTGATGGCTTGGATGGCAATGGCATTTGATCAGGTGGATGGAGTTTGGTGTGGTGATGGCGCTTCCCAAGATGCTCCTGTGAATGCAAAATGGCTTTGTGGTCACTTCTCCGTGATGTCTTTGGTGTGGATGTTCGAGATGCATATGCGCAAAAGCCGGTTCTACTTGTATGCATATCTCGGTCTTGTTTTTTTGCTCTCTGGATGTGCTAACCTCGAAATAAGGTTACCAAAGGGAATAAAAGGTAACCGAAGACGGTTCCAAGTTGACCGTGGTAGTTTTGGGTGATCGACGTTGGTTAGGGAGGTATTTCCTAGGTTTTACTAAAATGGGCAGATCTGCTTGATTTCTTGGATCTTGTTCCTTTTCCTTTGTGGATTAGAATGGAAGCTTCTTTTGTAATGGGTGGGAATGTGGTTAGAGGGAATGTAGGCTTTGATTTTTATGGTTTAGGTAGGTCTTAGTTAGTTATGGCAACATACTAAGAATAGATTTGGGGTGAGGTGGCTAGGTGAGGTGTATAGGTGAGGTGGTGGTGTGAGAATTATCTTATTTAGGATATTTAAATAATAAATATCATGAGATCATGGGTTAATTTAATTAAAATAATTAAATTAATATTAGTGTGGGTGTAAGGGGGCCCTTGTTAGGTGAGTGTGTTCAAGGTGATTATTTGACGAGGGACCAAGGGGAGTGTGACCCAATTTTGGTGTCTACATTTTTCCCCTTTTTGTTGCGTAGCTTGTATTGAACTCCTACACCTCAAAAAATAATATGTGGTTGCCCCATGTGTGGGTAAAGGTGATCCCCTCAAACTAGGAACCGGTGAGGCGGGAAGGAAGAATCGGTGAGTGGTTTGATAAAAGGTGAATGTGATGAAGAGGAAGGTGGGAAATGGGGGTAAACAGGATAAACGTCCCTTGGTGAATCCAGTAATGGGTTACGATCAAAGGTAACAAATGCTGATAAAATGCACGCACACATATAAAATAAATGAATTAAACATGGTACCAAGTTGAAGAGCATTCAAACTCTACATTGTTTAAGGTCGATAGGTTTATCAAAATAAGGTTGAGGTGATTCTAGTATTCCATGTATAGGATATGGTCAAGAAACACAACGTAAGTTAGGTGCAGGAACATTTAGGTATGTTCTACTTTCATACACAAAGGTTGGGTTAGGATAAATAGTCATAGAAAGAGCAAGGTAAGGTCATTAGGTCAAACAACACTAGTAATAGTGGCCCAAGGTATAGTGAGCACATGAGGTCACAAATCACTAGCAATGTTCCAGGTCCATGCATTAGGCTGGGTCACGGCATGAGTATTGCCGAGGTATGGGTAAAATAACGAGTCCCCAAATGATGAAGGGGTTAGGTGGAAATGATGAGGTCAAGAGGGTAAAGTGAAGTGTCCAAGTCAGGTGTGGGTGAGGTAGAAAGGATTCAAGCCAGAAAATTAGGGGTAGTGGGTAGTAATAAGACTAAGCATGATAACGAAAACGGTCATAATGAATCGATATTTTTGGTCACCATGGACTAACCACAAAGAAGGCTAGGCACGGGACCGATGTCGGTCACGATAAAACCATCATCATCAAGTTGGGAATGATATAAAAGAAAAATTTCCGCATTTTGAAAATCATTTGTCATTTGCCACATAAGAGAAATGACAAGAAAAAGATAAAGAGGTGGAAAGCGACCAAACAACACGAAGAGCTGAGTTGGTGAGCCATAGAGTGATTGATCATTGGTTGATAGGTGGGTCCACGAGTGTGGTGATTTGATTGGGTGATTGATTTGATTTGATTGAGCCAATGAGCAATGTGGTGATGACGGAGAGGGATCGGTGGACCTACGCAACAACCCAAGGTGCCACCATGCAAACGGTAGACAACATGATGAGGTTAGTGTTATCAAAATAAGCCCCATGCTTATTTTTGGCTAACTCTTCCTTCTTCTCCTTTGTTTGGTGCTTAGATGAATTTTTGGCATGCTTTAGGTACTCAAAAATTATCTAGAAATGACTTCATCAAATAGGATTTTCTCACCTTTTCCGAAAAGGTAAAATTTTCCTTCTAACTCCTTGTATTTTACAAGTTATGGCTCAGTGGAGTTTTTGAGAGAAATTTTCCTGGGAAGGTCCACGTAACCAATATGAATGTGCCATGTGGTGGCGGTAATGGCGGGTCGTAGAGGTAAGTTGAAAATTTGCCAAAAGTGGGTGGGCGTAAAGGAAATAAATTTCCCAGAGCCCACGGAGGAAGGAAATGGATTGAGGTCCACATCAATGAGGAGGCACCACATGGCAGCAGAGGTCGGGCCAGCGGGGTAAAGTTGAAAAAATTTTCAAAATGGGCGTAAAAAAATCTTGGCCCGAAAGCCCCAGGAGGAAAATAAATTTGTAAGGGGCGTGAACCAATAGGAGACCGCCACATGTCCAATTTTCATGGTGGAGGTCGGGGCATGGGGAGAATTGGGCATTTTTGCCAAAGTGGTCAAAATCAAAGCAAATGTGTCAAAGGAAAAATTCAAGGTGCATGCCCATGGCCAATCAGAGGGTGACATGTGTCACCGGGACAGCGGAGCATGGGGAAAAGTTGGGAAATTTTCCCAATGAAAAATCAAAGGGGTGAAAGGCAGGTTTGGGCCCGCGATCCCATCAACCAATGAGGAGGTGCCACATGGTAGTGGAGTGGCGGGGCATGGGGATTTTTGGGGAAATTTTCCCAAATTCAAAAAAGGGAAAATTTTAAAGTTTCGCCCGCCAATCCATTTTTGCCCTAATTTTTCCCTAAATCTTCAGAGGGCCATATCTTTTGATCCAGAGCTCAGATTTTTGTGTTCTTGGTGTCATTGGAAAGCTGGTGAAATTATCTACATGATGGAGGGTTAAATTTTGTATTTTGATGGATATTTACTAGATAAAAATGGAGAACGTCCTTGATACGTAAAAAATGCAAAAATGGTTCCCAACCACCAAATTAAATGAAGTATGGGTCATTTTTGGATCTGCAGAGCAATGTACTTTGAAGTATGGGATTTTCCATGGGAACCCATCATTTTGCAAGCTAATTAGAAGGATTTTTCAGTGGTTGGAGTTACAAATCAAATTTTCCCATTTTTTTCACTTTTCTTCATTCTACTCGTGATTAAAAAGCCATTTTTGGCTCATTTGAAAAGGGTTGGATGTTCTTGCTCCTGTAAGCTCTTCATTTCTCCTTAGCAGGTGGATTTGAAGGAGTTTCAGACCTCCCATGGAGATTATAACACATTTTTTCCTTCTTTGTTATTTGTAATGTATTGTATCAATTCTGGAACTGACAATACATGCTCTGTGATTGATTTTCCAATCCTCTCTTGCATTGGTTTGTTTCCTTTTGATATTTCTTTGTATTTTGGAAAATTTGTGCATGTTTTGTTGTTGTATCTTCATGATCTATGTCTATTTTTGCAAAGCAAGGAGTTTAGCACTCCTTTGGTGTATCACCTCTCTGTTTTGCTTAGTTTTGTTTTCATTTCCTTGTTTTCTCTCAACCCTGTCCCCTTGGTAATTTTAGAGTAAGAATTTTGAATCAGAACCTCTGCAAAGATTGCATGTATACACCTAAACAAAGGAGTAAGAACCAACTTCAATTTGGATATTTTCTCACCTTGCAAGGTCCCACACCTTGGAGAAAACTCAATGTTGTGCATTCACACTAGATGAGTTTTCCTTAGAAAAGAAGATCCATAACTCATTTGGGGGTGTTGTGAATTTGCACTAACAATTTTGGCATGCCCGGTGGGAATTAGAGGTCTTCCACTTCATTTTTTTTCGATAGATTTGTGTGTTCTGTTAAGGATTCAGCCTTTGGAGGCATTTTCAAAAACACATCTGGCGACTCCATCTAGTAAATAACTCATTCTCTGAGTTGCAGACCTGTTTTCCATCCATTTCCATCCATTCTTCTTTCCATCCCTTTCACTCTTTTCCATTCCATGAAGTTGTGCAATCATGACTTCATTTCCATCATGGAATCCACATTTACAACAGCATTATATTCCACCTCCAACATGTTTTACAAACCTTCCAAATCAGCATTTTGATCAAATTCAAAATCAGCATACATACCCATATGAGCAGCAGTGCCAAAATCAGTTTGGCTATGGAGCTTTCCAAGAGCAGGAGTATGCAAACAATGAAGACAATCAAATGCAAGATGCTGGTCTATTGGAGAAAATCCAAAAGATGGAGGTAAACATGGTGCAATCTAGGGCTCAAGCACAAATGAAAGCATTTGGAATCAGTTGTAGAGCACCTTGTCCATGGGTGGGACCTTTTCCAAGGCATTACAACCCTCAAGAGAAGCTTGATTTCATGATTGCAACATTGCCATTGCTTACAAAGTGGATTGAAGGAATAGAGGTGTATGAGAGGAGTATTTAGCAACCTTGTCAACAGGTAAGCACACCATCTCATGCCTTTTCTTTTCCTCTTTCCCAATATGTTTTATCTCAGCAGTTTCAAGTTTTAAACTCTCCATCTACTGTCCCAAGTGTTGAATCCATTTCTCCATTCCCTAGTCTTCCACCCCATCTCAATTCTTATGTCCTTTTCCCTTCCAAATAGCCATTGCCTCCAAAGAAACAAGAATTTCTACCTCCTCCAACACCACAAAAAATTGCAAAATCAATTAAGTCACAACCCACCCCTCCTCTTACATTCCCAAATCCATGTTGGGAAGATAAAAATCAGAATGTCGGTCAAGGAAAACAACAACAACAAGAAGAGCCAAAAAGGATGAAAATATAAAAATTTGGTAAGCTTGGCTCTCAAATTTGGGATAACAAATATCCCCTTGATGGTTAAGCCTTCAGAGGAGGTGAAAGTTGAGCAAGTGGTGGTTAGGACTAATATTGTTACAGTAGAAGAAAGAAGAGAAAAAGAAGAAGTAGATCAACAATCAGTTTGCTCAGAATGTAGTGTCCATGTTGGCACTTTATTTGAAGGAAATGTTGATCCAATTTGAGTTGCACAATCAGCCATGGAAGAAGAAGATCTTGCAGTCCCAACTTGTCCTCTAGAGTAGCAGATTGAAGAGTTTGACTTGACAAACCTCATGCTAGAGGGAGAGTTTAATCAAGAGCAAGATGGTCTTCAAGAAGCAGAGGAGGAAGAACAACCAGCTCCAAATCCCATTGAAGAGGAGCAAATGGATGAGATCAAGTCAATTTTGCAGCAACAAGAAGAAGGAAGCATTATTGATACATTTTTGCTTTCATTTGAAGGGGCTGATTTGATTGATGAAGCCATTATGAAGGTGAAAAAATAGGTCTAAATTGTGAGCAAGAGGCACAAGAAATTTCATGTTTCTCTTTCACTTCATCTCTCCAAAAATCTAGTTTTTTGGATGAGTTTGATTGACAAGTTTCATGTTTGAAAATGAAACTACACATGGTGAAGAAAATACATATTTGGAGGTCACCATACAAGAGGGAGAGACCTTGCAGCAGTAGGACATTGAAGAGTTTGATTTGCCATCAGACTTAGAAGAATGTTTGGATGAAGAGCCAACTGAAATTACAACATTTCCTTCTTCACCATTCGTTCTCCAACAACAAGAACTTGCTGCCATGGACAAGAGAATTCAAGGACAGCAGCCTGTAGTTTGCAACATGCCTCTTGAATCAAAGTTGGAAGAATTTGATCTTCCAAAAACTACAATGGAGGAACTCCAAAGCCAACAATGTATTACAGTAGGTTACAACAATGCAAAAGAAACTTCATTAGATGTTGCAATCAATAATGAGGAGCTGCATATTGTAGAAGAGTTCCATGCTGCCATGAAGGAAGGAGAACAACAGATGAACTTCATCATTTCTTCCACATCATTCACTCAAGAAGGTCTACAAGAAGACTCCATTTTTGGAGTTGAATTTCAGAGCTATGGGCATATCAAATGGACTAGACCTTGCCCAATAAGGTATTTGGCTTCATTGGAGCCAAAGGAGAAGTCACAACCAGTCATGCTTACTCCCAAGCATGAGGATGAGCTACAAAGTGTCAAGGATCAGCTGCCTTACCTCTTCAATCCAAATACAAAGCAACTAAAAGAGGTATCTAATTTACCTTACACAGCTGACACCTTATTGATTTGGGTAGAAGACCAAATTCTTATTGATTTTCCACTCATCCAAGCAGCCATGATCAGCTCCAAATCAATTGCATGGCTGCCCATTTTGAAGAAAGGAAGCTATTTTTCACAACCAATTGCAAGGATTTTTAGCTTTCCTTTGCTTCCAGATTAGAGTAGTGTAGGTAGGTTTTCTTTCAGTGAGAATTTCTTATGCACACTCTACATGTTCCATTTGGATTATGTATGATTTTCAGTTTGTACATAGTTTTTGGTGCTTCTTGGTTTTGCTCTTGCAGTACCATTTCAAAGGGAATTTTGGTGAGAACAACTCTAAGTTTAGTGGGCTTCAAGTGGCTTAGAAGGAAGTTTTCAAAGTTCAGATTAGTTTGTAGGCTACTACTCATGACTCCATGCCCAATGGATGCTTCAAAGGCTACTGATCATTCATCTAGCAGGCAGATGACCCCTCTGAGTCACCAAATTGTTATCCAAAATAAGCCCCATGCTTATTTTTGGCTAACTCCTCCTTCTTCTCCTTTTCTGGCACTTAAATAAATTTTTGGCATGCTTCAGGTACTCAAAAATTATCTGAAATGGCTTCATAAGATAGAGGATTTTCTCACCTTTCCAAAAAGGTAAAATTTTCCTTCTAACTCCTTGTATTTTGCAGTTATGGCTTGGCGAGTTTTTGAGGGAAATTTTCCTGGGAAGGTCCGCAACCAATAGGAATGTGCAACGTGGCGGGTCGGCGGAGGTAAGTGGAAAATTCACCAAAATTGGGTGGGTGCAAGAAAAATTTTTTTCCGTGGGCCCATGGAGGGAAAGAAATGGATTGAGGTCTACATCCATGAGAAGGTGCTACGTGGCGCCGGAGGTCGGGCCGACGATGGGGGGTAAGTTGAAAAAAATTCAAAATGGGCACAAAGAAAAATCTTGGCCTAAAAGCCCATGTGGCGGAGGAGGAAAAGAAATTTGCAAGGGGCATGAACCAATAGGAGGCCGCCACATGTCCGAGTTAGTGGTGGAGGTCGAAATGTGCTGAAGGAGAATTGGGAATTTTTGCCAAAGTGGTTAGTGGTGTCAAAGGAAAATTCAAGGTGCATGCCCATGGCCAATTAGAGGGTGACATGTGTCATCGGGACAGCAGAGTGTGGGGAAAAGTTGGGAAATTTTCCCAATGGAAAATCAAAGGGGAAAAGGTAGGTTTGGGCCCACGATCCCATCAACCAATGAGGAGGTGCCATGTGGTAATGAAGCGGTAGGGCGCGGATTTTTGGGGAAATTTTCCCAAATTCAAAAAAAGGGAAAATTTTAAAGTTTTAGCCCACCAATCCATTTTTTCCCTAATTTTTCCCTAAATCTTCAGAGGGCCATATCTTTTGATCCAAAGCTTGGATTTTTACGTTCTTGGTGTCATTGGAAAGTCAGATGAAATTATCTACATGATGGAGGGTTCAATTTTGTATTTTTATGGAGATTTTCTGGAGAAAAATGGAGAAATGTCCCCACAAAAAAATGTAGAAATGGTTCCCAACCACCAAATTAAATGAAGTATGGGTCGTTTTTGGATCTGCAGAGCAATGTACTTTAAAGTATGGGCTTTCCATGAGAACCCATCATTTTATAGGCTAATTAGAAGGATTTTTCGGTGGTTGGAGTTGCAAATCAAATTTTCTTGTGTTTTTTCACCTTTCTTCATTCTCGCTCATGATTAAAAAAGTCGGTTTTGGCTCATTTGTAAAGGGTTGGATGTTCTTGCTTCTACAAGCTCTTCATTTCTCCTTAGTAGGTGGATTTGAAGGAGTTTCAGACCTCCCATGGAGATTGTAACATGTTTTTTCCTTCTTTGTTATCTGCAATGTATTGTATCAATTCTGGAACTAACAATACATGCTCTTTGTGATTGATTTTCCAATCCTCTCTTGCATTGGTTTGTTTCCTTCTAGATCTTTCTTTGTATTTTGGAAAATTTGTGCATGTTTTGTTGTTGTATCTTCATGATCTATGTCTATTTTTGCAAAGCAAGGAGTTCAACACTCCTTTGGTGTATCACCTCTCTGTTTTTCTTAGTTTTGTTTTCATTTCCTTGTTTTCTCTCAACCTTGTCCCCTTGGTAATTTTAGAGTAATAATTTTGAATCAGAACCTCTGCAAAGATTGTATGCACACCTAAATAGAGGAGTAAGAACTAGCTTTAATCGGAGATTTTTCTCACCTTAAGGAGTCCCACACCTTGGAAAAACTCAATGTTGTGCATTCACACCAGATGAGTTTTCCTTAGAAAAGCATATCCATAACTCATTTGGAGGTCTTTGTGAATTTTCACTAATAGTAAGAGCCCATTCTGATTGTTTATTTATTTTGAGTAGGGTATTAGGGAAATTGGGTAGGAGGAAATATGTTTTGGGGGAACATGAAAATTTGAATGTGGGGAATGTAATGATATAAGGGGAACATGGGAGGAAGATTTAAGTAAGTGAGGTGTGGGAATAGGTATTGGGTAGGTATTGGTGTGGAAAATGGGTAGAAAGGAGGAGTGTGGGTAGAAATAGAGTAGGGCATCACAATTTTATCACCATGACGCTGACCGACGTCATTTTCTCTTAAGCGCGCGTCGGTGGGTAAGGATCGGTATTGGTCACAAATGCGATGATTGATGCCAGTTATTATTGGACCGTATGTCGGTCAATGTTGATTGATGTCGGTCAAGATGGGGATAAAGAGGCAAGCCCTCGGGAGATAAAATGGATGGGTTATGGAAAGATAGGTAGGGGTAGTGAGAGTTAGGGTAGGGGTAGGTGGGTGAATAAGGAAGATTGGTGAGAGGAGCAAAAGGAAAATAGGTGAGGGTCTCGAGGCATGGGTAGATAGGTGAAATAAAATAGGTGAGGGTCCGAGGCATGGGTAGATAGGTGGTGTTGATTTATAGATAAATGATTTATATGTCATTTTGTAGCCGGGGAAGCAATTTATCTAACTTGTTAGCACTCAGGATTTGAAGAAGTGGGTAGCACCTTGAAAGGATTTTGATCTAATCCTCACTATTTTAGGTTGTGCCTTTCAACCAAGGTAAGAGAACCTATATTGCAGCCTCTGTTTTGTGAAGGAGGTGGAGATATCCTTATACTGTGCATATTGTATGGAGATGGCCTTGGGAAAACATGATCAATTTTCCATTATTCAAACTCAACAGAGCTGTCACTACTAAATGATGGAAATGCTTTCAAGACAAGGCTGAGGCTGCTAGAGACATGGTATGATCCTGATTTGCTTTGTGCATTTTTGTAAATGGATTGTATTCTTTTGTTGACACACAATGCAATGCAGGGGTAGTATGGGGTAGGATTAGTTATTCTGAATGAATTTTTGGTGGGATATTTTAGACAAGACTAACCAAAATTTTCCAAATTCTTTGAGGACCTTTGCAAGAAATTTGTAACACCTAAACAATAAATGCTTCAAAGGGGTTAAGGTACTCCTTCAACTAGGATATGTGCACCAAATGGAGGCCCAGATCTGCACTCTTCCACACAATATTTGATAACCTACCACAAAAGCTTGAAGTAGATGAACCAACAAAGTATCCAGAAATCTCTATTTTATCATGACCTAAGGTGCACCCAAAGGTTTACAAACAATCTCAGAATTCAAGGAAGGTAAAGTGATTTTAAATTTGTTTATCTCTTTATCAGATGAAAGCTCTTCTGAATGTGAGACTACAGATGCCACTAAACTATCAACAAGAAATGAGACCATGTATGATCAAGAGAGATTTTAAACACAAGACTGCAACAGGAGCAAGAAACACAAATTGAAAACATTCTGAAACATAAGTGCATGCAAATTTTGCCAAGAGACAACACAAAATAATCTAGAATGACCAAATTTATCAGTAGGGGAATGTTATAAGAACAATCTCAGAGCTTGTTGATGGCTTTACAACTGAAACCAACTCAACATGATACAAATCTGATGCAAAAAGGAATTAGAAATGGTTCTCAGGTGGTTTCTCAGAGAATGGGCTTCTTCCCATATTTTCCCATGAAATTCTAAGTTTCTCCGACCTTTTGCATGTCTCAAAACATGCATTATATAACTTTCAATTACATTTGATCCTTCTTTCCCAAGAAAATAATATGCCCAACATCAAGTTTGTTACAAAATTCCAACATGATTCGCAGATAGGGACATTTAACAAATTTGCAACAAAAGTTGCTAGGTGTTTCTAAAATGGTGAATCATTACAAATCCTTCATCATTATCCATTGTGGAGGCATGTTTTTCATTCTCCAAGCATGCAAACCCCTTTCATTTCATCATTTCATCCTTATCATTCCAAAATTTGATTCTGCAACTTTATAATTTGATATTTCACATTTTACACGGCCCGAGTAAAAATTTATTTCAAAAACACCTCAAATCTGCAAATTAATCCCTAAAACCACTTGCATTGATCTTTGCAGGCACAAAGGACACAAATTCACCAAAAATTTGATGAAAATGATGCAAAATTTGCATTTCCACACTTCTTGGAGCAAAAATGGTGGCAAAAATGAAAATGTATAGTTACCCTTGATTTTCTCTTTCTCCTTCAATCTGGGCCCTCCACATGTCAAAATATGATTGGGAATGAATTCGGCTCACTTTTTTGACTTTTAACATTTTTGGAAAAATGGAAAAATTTGACTTTTTTCTCCGCCCCTCCACCTTTGAAATTTGGTGATGACACGTGGCATATGGTGGGTCCCATTGGGATCGTGGCTCAATTCTGCGCATTTTGACCCTTTTTGGAATTTGGAAAAATTTCACTTTTTTCCCGTGGCCCACACCTCCACCTCTATCCTTGACATGTGTCATCCTCTCTATCGCTAAAAATCTGTGGGCTTATTTCATGTTTTAACCCCTTTTTTTCACCAAGGGAAAATTTTCCATTTTCTCCATGGGCCCCCTCTCAATTTCTTCCTCGCCACGTGTCCCAGTTGGTTCATCATGGAGCCACGCCTCAAATTTCCACACTAAGTCCTTTTGTAAAAAGGAAAAATTTCCCTTTTCTCCCCGGCCCACCGACCCGCTCTGCCCGCCACGTGTCTCCTTGTGGTTCATTTGGCGGACCCACGCTTCAAACTTCCATTTTAACTCCCTTTGCAAAAAAGGGAAAAATTCCCTTTTTCCTCCACCATCCCGCTTCCCGCTCTCCTGCCCTCTGCCCTACTCTACACCGCCACGTGTCCTCCCCTTGCTCCATTACGGACCCACGGCCCTTTCCTCACCCTTTGTCCCTTTTTCACCAAAAAAGGAAAAAATGCCTAAGTTCTCCACCACCTCCCACTCCACCTTCACATGAGAATGTGACACGTGTCCTCCTGGAGTTATGGGGGAAATTGTGAATTTTTTTCCAAAGCCAAAAATGCTAAGTTTTTCAAACAAACCCACCAATCCTTGTCCAACCAGAAGTGGCCACATATGAGACATCGTTTGAGCTTAATTTTGATGGGCAAATGACACCCGTATAACCATAAAAAAACACAGAATTTACCAGAGATGCCCGAATTTGATTTTTTCTTCGTGGGTGAAGGATTTTTTGTCAAAAACAAAGGGAATGCATTTTAAAGCAATTTTCGACCATGGCAAAGGATTTTTGAGGGAAAAAATGCAAAAAATGAACAAACACGAGCTCCATAGGCCGAGAAAATGGAAAAAATGATAGAGGCCCATGGATTTGGAATTTTAGGGCACAAAGTAAGGCATACATGTATTTTTCTTCAAAATGGGGCAAAATAATAAGTTTGTGAGCTTTTGAAAGCATTCAATCTGAGAGAACAAAGTTTGCAAACCACCAAATTCAAAGAAAAATGTTTTTAGAGCATGTAGAACAAAGGGGAAAGATGGGAAAATAATAGAGGATCAAAATGGGCACCAACATCGGCTCTGCTTTCGGGATGGGCACTCCCAGTGAGTGCCACAAGAACAATAAGTAGACCAAGTGCCAAAATAATCCATTGGGAAAAGGATTCATGAGCCAAAACCACCAAAACCAGCTGAGAACCCGACAAAAATGGCTGCCACACACCAAGGCAAACCAAGAACCACCAAAACACCAAAAATAGAGCAAAAGCCAAACACTATACACTGTACAAGTTGGTAAGAAAACCTTGATTCAAAGAAAACAAATCAAGGGGAAACCCCAAATGTCCTCCATGCTTGGATATGACCATGCCAAGAGGTTCTGATATGTTTTTAGCAACTGGAAATATACCTCTTCTTCTTCTTTGTTTAATTTGTAAACCATCCAGTTTCTTTGAAGCTCCTCCATTGTGCTCAGGTCAAACCTTTTAGCATTTTTCAAGGTTGAATCAAGGACCAAATCTCCAGAAAAAACAACATACTTAGGAGATATGTTTTCAACAACTTCATACTCCCTAAAATCCACAAAACTCACAAAGTGATCAGTACTAGCATCTGCCTACAAAACTTCATAAGATGCATTGCTTGGGTCTTCAATAAGGTACATCATCTTCTTCTCTCCACATAACTTCACTAAGTTTCCTTCAATGGGGATAGTGGCATAAGACATGTCCATTTGGACACTCCCACCAACACTTGCAGCCCATTTCCTTGATAATAACATACCCCATTTGGCAGGGCAATCAACAATCACAACATCCAATTTCAAATTCCTCCGGATAAGATGCAAGCTGCACCACTAGATCTTTGACACAACCAACTACCGGACTTCTCTTGAGTCCATGGTAGTACATTTTCCATAGGCTTTTGTCACTTTGATTCCTAATTCATTCATGACCTCCAAAGGCATGACATTACATGATGCCCCAGTCAAACATACAATTATGTAACAGCTTGTCTTTGATAACCAAGGTAGTGAAAAATGGATCCACGTTCAGCTGAGATTTAACCAAAGAAGTTCCTAAGTAAACCTCAGGTGGTTCCCCCAACTCTTCTAACACTTGTGGTGTTCCAATTCTGTAATGGCAATAGGAA
Source organism: Taxus wallichiana var. yunnanensis (assembly GCA_018340775.1). Taxonomy (NCBI): domain Eukaryota; kingdom Viridiplantae; phylum Streptophyta; class Pinopsida; order Cupressales; family Taxaceae; genus Taxus; species Taxus wallichiana. The sequence goes on from CM031235.1 coordinate 861,664,418, forward strand.
CTTCAACCTTGCTTCCAACTCGCTTTGGGTACTCTCTTCCTCTTTGAATCCTAAATATTCAAAAGCCCTCTTCTTGTGCTCAGGAATCCTAAGCAACTCAGCAATTGGGACAGGAATCTTGATCTAACTCAAGACTTGGGCAATATCATATGGAGCATTCTTGGGCAAGGCAACATTGGAAGGGAGACAAGCAGATTCATTAGATGGTATGGCAGTCTTTTCAGTTTGGGCATGGGGAGGATCACAAGTTTTGCTTGGGGGAATAGGGCCTTTACCAGATGTATTTTTCTTTGGAGTTTCTTTAGTAAGCAATGGAAATTTTGACTTGGCTTGTTTCCCCTTGGCAACTTTACTTCTAGTATTGTGCTCCTTCTCTTGGGCAACTACAACATTCATAAGTAGCTGCCTATCCTCCTCCGAAGGGATACCACCATCATACTTCTCAATCATCAAAGCTCTTAAGTATTCAAAATCATTATTGGGCAGCTCAAAGGCTTGTACATTATCAATTTCTAAAACATGAGGAGGAAGAAGATGTACCCATTGGATACAATCCCAAAAAAACAAAGTGTAGTTCCTAGCACTTATGACATCCATTGAAGTTGCTTCCTCTTGTGAACTTGAAGGATCTCCATCATGCAGGCATCATCATCAATTTCATCATCAACTTCCTCTTCAATTTTCTGATCTATTCCACATGGAGGATGGGGTAAAAACATCCTGTCACACCAATCAATCTGATTTGCATCATCAACAACAGCCACCCTAGCAGTTAGGGGATCAAAACTACCTTATTTTCCTTGGCCTGAGATTGTCTATTTCCAAATCCAATAGGCCCTTTTCCTTTGTCATCAAATCTCTGATCACCCCTAGGATGATTGGAAAATCTGTCATGGTTTTGTGCTTTTGGCTGACCTTGTGAAGTTTTCCCAATTCCTTTCTCATCTCTTGCCAACTTATATGAGATTTCTTTGACAACCCCTGCCAAAGTTTTCACAACCTCCTCTAAATCAGCACCCTTGCTAGCTTGAGGTTTTTCAGGGTTTATCAACTTTACACCATCTCTCTTGAGAGGTTTCCCAATTGCTTTGATATTGTTTTCAATTTGAAGTGCCATGGTGAAAGCTTGTCTTAGATTGGTAGGGTTCTTGTCTCTTAGGTAATAGGCTGCCTTTTTATCAAATGCATCTACATATTTGATTAAACAAGATTCATCACAAGGCCTCGACTAATAGGCCTTTCTCAAAGTTTTGTTAAACCTTGTGTTAAAGTCATGGACTGATTCATTGGGGTTCTTCTTGATATTCTCAAACTCAGACAAGAGAAATCTAGGATCAGTCTTGTCACCATATTAGCAACCTAAATGCATTCTTCATCTCAGTCCAAGAATCAATTGAATTATCAAGCAGAGCCTTGTACCAATCCCTAGCATCCTCTTCTAGTGTATGAATGAACAATTTAATATACACATCTTCAAACTCTATCTCAAAATCTTCCATCATGTTAACAAAAAGTTTGAGATGTTGATCACCAGTTATTGCATTGTTACCTTGGAATTTTGGCAATCTATTTCTGACATCTTGTGGGACAACATTTGGGTAACCATCCATTCCTCTAAATTCTATAGGACCAAAGGTGTTAACAAAAATGGAGGTCTAGGCTGAGCCATATTGTTTGGTGGAGGTGATCTTGGGGTGACACAAGTTGATGAGGAGTGCAAGGTCTTTGGGGCTCAAGAATGTGATTCACAAGACTGGTATTCTCTAAGTGCTTGATTTTCTTGGAAATTTTATTTGAATTGAAACACAGAGGTGTAGATTGAGAAGGAACTTACCCAGATAAAGAAGGACCTTCACTAGTTGAGGCAAAACAAGTTTATGAGAGGATTGCTTGAATCAGAATCACTTGAAGAAGAGTGATAATCCTCTACCAAAGGCTGATCTCTCTCACCAATGGATATATCTTTTCCTGATGTCTGACCTTTAACAACTTTCCAAACTCTTCTCCCTTCCAACTCTTGAGTTTCTTGAATCTGAGAAACAACTTCTTAGTAGAGTCTCTAATGAAGAGAGATCTTCTTCCTTCCAGTTTTGCAGAGATTAGCAACACCAAAGTAAATGACAGAAAGGTTAAGACACTGGTACTTATCAAGATCAAAACAACATGGAGTCGCCACTAAGGAATTTCACCCTAGTTGTGCAAATGCACTAAAATACTCTGTCAAATATCTATCAGCACTAAAAATCTTGCCAAAATTTATAGATCAGACCTTCCTTTCTTTGAATTTATCAATCAAAAATGCAAATGAAGTGCAACTACTGCTGGAAACTGATAAAATTTAGGCAAAACTTATATCTTCACTTAATCCTTACAAATCTTGATTATAAAATGATGACTCATTTGTAATTGCACATAAATCACAGAAGAAGTATTACCAGGATTGAAATATTGAAATCTCAATAATGTCCCTAACAATGGCGATGCCATTTGGTGTTGTTGATGGGCTAAATAGACATGGACTAAAAATGAATCAAATCAAATCAATCTCACAATGAAATTATTTCCAATTTACAAAATACAAGTGTCCCCAAAATGGTGCCATTTGTTGTTGATGTGTAAGTAAATATGGACTACTAATGAATCAACAAATCAATCTCCTTCACAAATTCAAAACAAATCCCCGTAAATGAGGGTGTTGGTACCATTTATGGGATTTTACAAGACACTCAGAGGTAGATAAATGATTTATATGTCATTTTGTAGCTGGGGAAGCAATTTATCTGACTTGTTAGCACTCAGGATTTGAAGAAGTGGGTAGCACCTTGAAAGGATTTTGATCTAATCCTCACTATTTTAGGTTGTGCCTTTCAACCAAGGTAAGAGAACCTATATTAGCAGCCTCTATTTTTGTGAAGGAGGTGGAGATATCCTTATACTGTGCATATTGTATGGAGATGGCCTTGGGAAAACATGATCAATTTTCCATTATTCAAACTCAACAGAGCTGTCACTACTAAATGATGGAAATGCTTTCAAGACAAGGTTGAGGCTGCTAGAGACATGGTATGATCCTGATTTGCTTTGTGCATTTTTGTAAATGGATTGTGTTCTTTTGTTGACACACAATGCAATGCAGGGGTAGTATGGGGTAGGATTAGTTATTCTGAATGAATTTTTGGTGGGAGATTTTAGACAAGACTAACTAGAATTTTGCCAAATTCTTTGAGGACCTTTGCAAGAAATTTGTAACACCTAAACAACAGAATGCTTCAAAGGGGTTAAGGTACTCCTTCAACCAGGATATGTGCACCAAATGGAGGCCCAGATCTGCACTCTTCCACACAATATTTGACAACCTACCACAAAATCTTGAAGCAGATGAACCAACAAAGTATCCAAAAATCTCTATTTTATCATGACCTAAGGTGCACCCAAAGGTTTACAAACAATCTCAGAATTCAAGGAAGGTAAAGTGATTTTAAATCTTTTTCTCTTTATCAAATGAAAGCTCTTCTGAATGTGAGACTTGTAGATGCCACTAAACTATCAACAAGAAATGAGACCATGTATGATCAAGAGAGATTTTAAACACAAGACTACAACAGGAGCAAGAAACACAAATTGAAAACATTCTGAAACATAAGTGCATGCAAATTTTTCCAAGAGACAACACAAAATAATCCAAAATGACCAAATTTATCAGCAGGGGAATGTTATAAGAACAATCTCAGAGCTTTTTGATGGCTTTACAACTGAAACCAACTCAACATGATACAAATCTGATGCAAAAAGGAATTAGAAATGGTTCTCAGGTGGTTTCTCAGAGAATGGGCTTCTTCCCATATTTTCCCGTGAAATTTCTAAGTTTCTCCGACCTTTTGCATGTCTCAAAACATGCATTATATAACTTTCAATTACATTTGATCCTTCTTTCCCAAGAAAAGAATATGCCCAACATCAAGTTTGTTACAAAATTCCAACATGATTCATAGATAGGGACATTTAACAAATTTGCAACAAAAAGTTGCAGTGTTTCTAAAATGGCGAATCATTACAAATCCTTCATCATTATCCATTGTGGAGGCACATTTTTCATTCTCCAAGCATGCAGACCCCTTTCATTTCATCATTTCATCCTTATCATTCCAAAATTTGATTCTGTAACTTTATAATTTGATATTTCACGTTTTACACGGGCCTGAGTAAAAATTTATTTCAAAAACACCTCAAATCTACAAATTAATCCCTAAAACCACTTGCATTGATCTTTGCAGCACAAAGGACAACATGAATTCACCAAAGATTCAATGAAAATTGATGCAAAATTCACATTTCCACACTTCTTGGCAAAAATGGCGGCCAAAAATGAAAATGTACATATTACCCTTGATTTTCTCTTTCTCCTTCAATCTGGGCCCTCCACGTGTCAAACTATGATTGGGAATGAATTCGGGCTCACTTTTTGACTTTTTAACATTTTTGGAAAAATGGAAAAATTTGACTTTTTTCTCCACCCCTCCACCTTGAAATTTGGTGATGACACGTGGCATATGGTGGGTCCCATTGGGATCACGGCTCAATTCTACGCATTTTGACCCTTTTTGGAATTTGGAAAAAATTTTCACTTTTTCCCCATGGGCCCGCACCTCCGCCTCTATCCTTGACATGTGTCATCCTCTCTATCGCTAAAAATCCGCGGGCTTATTTCATGTTTTAACCCCTTTTTTTCGCCAGGGAAAATTTTCTCATTTTTCTCCCATGGGCCCGTGCCTCGATTTCCTTCCCCACGTGTGTCGGTCGCTGGTTCATCACGAGCCATGCCTCAAATTTCCACACTAAGTCTTTTTGCAAAAAGGAAAAATTTCCCCATTTCCTCCAACCGGCCCGCCCGACCCCACTTACCCACCATGTGTCTCCTTGTGGTTCATTTGGTGGACCCGCGCTTCAAACTTCCACTTTAACTCCCTTTTGCAAAAGGGAAAATTTCCCTTTCACCTCCACTCGGCCCGTTGACCTACTCTACCTCTACTCCGCCCACGTGTCCTCCCCTTGCTCCATTGTGGACCCATGGCCCTTTCCTCACCCTTTGTCCCTTTCACCAAAAAAGGCAAAAAATGCCTAAGTTCTCCTGACCTCCCACTCCACCTTCGCATGAGAATGTGACACGTGTCCTCCTATGCGGAGTTGCGGGGGAAATTGTGAATTTTTTTCCCAAAGCCAAAAAATGCTAAGTTTTTCAAACAGACCCACCAATCCTTGTCCAACCAGAAGCGGCCACGTATGAGGCGTCGTTTGAGCTTAATTTTGATGGGCAAATGACACCCGTATGACCATCAAAAAACATAGAATTTACCAGAGATGCCCGAATTTGATTTTTTCTTCATGGGTGAAGGATTTTTGGTCAAAAACAAAGGGAATGTGTTTTAAAGCAATTTTTACCATGGAAAAGGATTTTTTGGGAAAAAATACAAAAAATGAACAAACACAGCTCCATAGGCAAAAATGGAAAAAATGGAAAAAATGACAGAGGCCCATGGATTTGGAAATTTAGGGCACAAAGTAAGGCACACATGTATTTTTCCTTCAAATAGATCTGGGCCTGATTAGGGTCGACGCTATCGCTGCACGTAGTCCGAGAGGTGAGTTTGATGGTTTCCCTCATCGATAGATGGGATTCGGCAACCAATACATTCCATTTGCCAACGGGTGAGATCACGATCACCCTAGAGGATGTTTACAGGATCCATGACTACTTAAGGGCATAAAAATGGGATTAGATTGTTGTTCTAAGGGCATAAAAATGCCTACAATCGGCATCGATCAAAGCGACAGAGGAGTAACCGGCATTAGTTACCTATGCTGGAGTCTTTTATTATAAGTCACATGATTTAATATAGCTTTTGTTTTAAAGAAAATATATTGGATGTAATTACATGCCTATTATGCCCTAAGTTTTTCTAGGTTTATATAAATTAGAAAACTAGGGTTAGAAGGGTGAAGTGAAGATGAGCATAATCCTGGTTGAAAGGATGATGAAGAAGAAGAAAATGAAAAATCATATTGCATGAAGGTAGGAGGTATAATAGAGAGAAGTGAAGAGAAGGAAAGTGTAGGTACACTATTGGTGAGAAGATGGTATTATCTTCTACTTTATTTTCTTTTTATTATTTAGTCTCGTGTAATGGCTTGTATAGTATGCAAAGCACTTAGTGTTTCTTCTTGTTAGATCCACAGGTTGTTGTGAGATCTTGTTATTGTTCATTCTTGTAGATCCACATGTTGTGAGATCTTGTATTACATATCTATGAGATCATGATGTGTTTTTGATCCATGTAATCTAGTAATATAGAGGAAGTTGTCTTCATGTTTTCACAAGTTGATGTAATGATGATGGAGAGACTTATTTCTTGGTGCATGGTTATGGTTACACATTGGTAGACCCTTCTAGAGGTCTTGTTTGTAGATTCATAGTATAGTGAGAGCTTGGTTTCATAGTGGTAGATACACGGTAGCTTCAGGTATGTGAGATCCGTGGTGTTTTATAGGCATGGTTGTAGTACACTCAAGTAGATCCGATTTAGAGATCTAGGAGCAAGAGATAATCTTTTAGAGATACATGTACTCTTGTGTAGAAGAATTGGTTTGTAATCTCTTGTTATATTATATATATGAGATCTCTATCTTTGGTGGATGTAGCCCACATTGGGTGAACCATGATACATGTTTTGTTATGTGTGTGTACTTTTGTGTGATTTGGATTATTCTTTTTATACTTCCACTGTTGTAGATTTTGTGGGGATTGTTAGATCCATATTTACATGTTTTGGATTTGATATTCTATAGTTGCAAATGTTTCCACATAGACCCATCCCCAACAAGTGGTATTAGAGCGATGGATTTTAGTTTTTAGAGAAAGGGTTTGCTTAATGGTTTTGTTAGTGGTTTATTGATAGGTGTATGAGAGCAGGGTTTGTTTTTCCTGATGTGAAAATTGTAAGAAGAGATTGAATCTCAAGTGGGAGCTGGAAGAGTAAGGTTGCTGGAAATTACAGTGACTAGTATTAGTTAAGTGGCAAACGATGTTGGCGGGTGACCATGGTCGGTTATTAGATATCCTAGTTTTAAATAGAAAATAAAATATCTGAAGAAATGGAGATATGTATGGAATGTATCTTGTTTGTTGAGGTTTCCCTAGTTCTTAGAGTTACAAGCATGGTATTCAGATTACAGATCTGGTTATTAAGGTATGGTTTTATCTTTGTTTTGTAGTGTATGGTTTGATTTCACATGCATGGTTTTGGATTGTATATCTAGAAAGAGAAATGAATTAGGTATGAATTATTGGTGCGATTAGATGGAGGATGCTTTGGTAGAGAGGTTGTTACACATAATGAATACAGGGATCCCGTTAGAGAGGCAAGTTCTTCAGTTGAAGATGCGGGTTAGTATCTTGGTACTAGTAAGGTGAGGTATTTTACCTTGATGCAATTTATTACATGGTTTATTGTTGTAGTGGTTTTGTACGATTTGGATGCTTCTTGAAATGACTGGCTTAGCTTAACTATCGACTTCGGTCAAAGTAGGCACATGGTGTGGTGTTCTATGCCAAATTGTGTGGCATTGGGTTCATTCTAAAGCAACATCAACATTGAGTCCGAGAACCAGGTTAGTCACGAGGAACCAATATCGTTCACTAATTGTGGTCGATTAGGGGATGGTCATGGTCGGTATACGTGGAAACTTATATGTATATGGTTTTTTTCAGCAGGTGAGGGCGAGGTGATTTTTGTCTTGGTTTGGAGGATCAAGTTTCTTGCATAGATTGTACATGGCAAAAACGGTGTAGATCACTTCATGGTTTAGATAAGAAAGAGGATGGAGTTGGCTTGGTTAGTCCATTGAGACTTTGAGTCAGGTATCTCTATATGATTCATGTTTTATTTATTTTGTTAGGAGAAATTGATAATATGTTTGGATAGTGTGCATGATTTACATCCTAGTTTTTGGTGTTGTCTTACTTTTATTTCCCAGTTGTGTGGAATATTGAGGAGAAGGGTTTCTAGTCTAAGGATGAGATCCTCAATGAAAATTCATAATTATACATAGTTTTAGGTAATGAGAGATGTTGAGTACACATGGATGGAAAGAAGGTGATTCACCTACTTCACAAGAATTCTAAACTTCTGTGATTACAAGTATTCTCATAAAAGAAAGGGAATTGGTTTTATAGTTCTTTCATCTAGTTTTATTTCTCACTGATATATTATATTTTGAGCTTGGTGTTAGAGGTAGTTCGGGGATTTTGTGTTCAATAGGAGGAAGCCATGGTTGTTGGCATTGTAGGATTGGATACATGATGCACATGTGGAGTGAGAGAAGATTGTTACTATTTAGAGTGGCAGGAGGCACAAGTTGGTTTTGGAGGGCGATCCACAACTTTGTAGGTATTTTGAGTTTATTGCTTTCTAATGTCACCTTTGGATTATTTTTTAGTGTCCTGGATATTCCTATGGGATTGCAATTGATGGTTGATTCAGTTGGTTTTAGATGATAGAGAAAATTTCAAAGTTTGAAGGGTGAAAAAGGAGAAAATATGCTAGTTACGTAGACTAGTGTTGGTTAGGGTTAAGCGTGGTCGGTGAATAGGTAACCTTGGTCGGTCGGTAGTAGTGACCGAGGTCGATTAGGAAACCATGGTCGGTTTGGTCATAGTTTTAAAAACAATGTTTATTTACCATTTTAAAATGGTGCCCTTGTTTTTCTTTCATCATGGTTGATTATGTAGATTATGTTAATGACATGTTTTATGGTTTGCACTTGGTATTAGTGGCATGGTTTAGCATGCATGCTTTTTATTGGCATTGATGAGCATAAGATTCATATGTGGCTTTGGAGTTAGTTAGTGGCGGAGACTGGAGCTTACGGAGAGCTTAGTGATATGGATGGAAGTACATGGTGAGTTTGTACATGTGGATAGATTCAGTTTTTTGAGTCTATGATGATGCATATGTTTGATTTGCACATGGATGCCTTGAGCATGAGTAGGGGATGTTTGTATTTCCTCTTGATTACTATGTTACTCCATGGGAGATGTTATCTACATATGATTTTCTTGGACATGCTAGTTGTTTATGTAGGGTTGGATTTATAGATTACAATGTTTGGATTCTTTAAGTTATGCAAGTTTGTGGATTTATTACCCACCGTTGTAGGTAGGTAGAACTCATTTGGGTTGTCTTTTCCTAGGATCTTGTTTTGCTTTCACATATTTTAGTTTGACTTTTCTTGGTCAATTTCATTGGTGGTTGCATGGAGAAATGAATATATGGATGGAGAACATGGCTGGTTTTACAGGTATGGCTATGGATGTGATAGTGGATCAGTACTTCGGTTTGAGTGTGATATCTTATAGGTATGTTAGTCCTAATGGATTATTGCATGAGGATCTTATTTGGCTTGATTTCTTGATACCAACAAGCTGGTATGGTGTTATGAATCGGTGGAATCTTGAGGCTTGGTGTCACGATCAGTTGTAGCTTCGTGTAGGTTTGGTAATTCATGGTTTTATATTATTGGTTTGAGAAGATGGTTTGATCTTCCTGGTTTTTTATTTATTGAGAGAATTATTGAAGGAAAGAATATATGGTCTTTAAGGCATGTAGAGGACAGTGATGTATAGGTACATGTATAAAGGTTCAAAAATTTATCTCCAAGTGGGAGATTGTTAGGTTGTGGAGCTAAAGAGCTTCACTGGAGCATGCATTACAAAGTGACTAGGTTACATAGAGACCAACATCGGTCGAGGATTGACCGATATCGTCGAGGAGAAACCGACATTGATCGTCAAGAGGATTAACCGACATTGGTTACATGTGCAGAGTGTTTTATTTATATGTCACGAGATTTAATATAACTTTTTTAAAGAAAATCTATTATATTTAATTGCATGGATATTGTTCCTAAGTTTTACTAGGCTTATATAAGTTAGAAAACTAGGGTTATAGGGGTGAAGTGAAGAAGAGAATAATACTTGGTTGAGGAAGAAGAAGAAGAAGAAGAAGAAGAAGAAGAAAAATTAGATTGCATGAAGACAAGAGCTTTCATAGAGAGAAGATGAACAGAAGGAAAGTGTAGGTATACTATTGGTGAGAAGATGGTATTATCTTCTACTGTATTTCCTTTGTATTATTTAGTCTCATGTAATGGCTTACATAGTATTCAAAGCACTTAGTGTTTCTTGTTAGATCCCTAGGTTGTTATGAGATATTATTATTTCTCATTCTTGTATATCCACATGTTGTGAGATCTTGTATTACAGATCCATGAGATCATGATGTATTTTTGATCCATAGGAATCTAGTATTGTAGAGGAAGTTGTCTTCATGTTTGCACAGGTTGATGCAATGATGATGGAGAGACTTATTTCTTGGTGCATGGTTATAGTTGCACATTGGTAGACCCTTCTAGAGGTCTTGTTTGCAGATTCATAATACAGTGAGAGCTTGGTTGCATAGTGGCAGATGCAGGGTAGCTTCAGGTATGTGAGATCTGGTGGTGTTTTAGAGGCATGGTTGTAGTGCACTCAAGTAGATCTGGTTAGAGATATGGAGGAGACACATGTGGTGGTATGGAGGAAAAATTTAGTATCTTTGAGGAAGATCCAATTAGAGATATGTGAGGAAGAGATACTCTTGTAGAGATACATGTACTCTTATGTAGAAGAGTTGGTTTGTAATCTCTTGTTATATTATATATATGAGATCTCTATCTTTGGTGGATGTAGCCCACATTGGGTGAACCATGGTACATGTTATTATGTGTGTGTACTTCTATGTTATTTGGATTATTCTTCTTTATACTTTCACTATTGTAGATTTTTGGGGATTGTTAGATCCGTATCTACATGTTTTGGATTTGATATTCTATAGTTGCAAATGTTTCCGCATAGACCCATCCCTAACAATTTATGGTTCATTCTTGAATGAGGGGGAAAATAAAATGAATCCATTGCATATATTTCCATTCATTCGAGGGGGCACGTAGCTCCTATCATTCCATCTTGCATTACATTCCACCCATCCATAACATATTGCATTGTCTTGGGGGCATTTACTCTTATTTATTAGTCTTTTACATGATCACTTTACTACACATGTTAGATTGATTTATTATGTCATTCTCTATACCATACACACATGTACATTCACATATTTGTTTATTTGTGATCACATATACGAATCCTTTACATGTAGCATGGATGCTTGCCTTCTACCCTTCCTACACCGGTCACTTTGGGGAATCTATATTTGTCTCTTTTAGGTGATATTGTTTCATTTGTACTTAGCACTTTACACTACTTTATTCACACTTTAACATTTGGTTATTTTTCAATCATTCTAATGGGTGTTCTATGTGAAACACTTGTTTTGTAAGATTACATGATTCCATGACTACTTATTTGGCTTTTTTGTACTTGTCTATCACTTGTTTGCTTCTTGCATGCACACCTTCCCCTATGTTTGGTGTTCACACTTTTTTTTTTAATGAGTGATTTCCCATGTTTGCGACCCAATTTTTTTTGTAGATTCCTTATCTTCTTGCGTGTTTACACTAATTTACTTGGTAGCTTTTACACTTTGTCTGTATGGATCACACATTATCTTTTTATATGCATGCTTGTTCATACTAACACTTGTCTTTGGCTATCCATCCTTGTTTTTGTGCACCTTTATTTATACTAAGCACATTCCATTCCCCATGCATGGGGCATATTTTTAGAGTATATGCACCTGGTCCTCTTTGGGGCCACATTTCTCCTATTAGCGACACCGCATGCACCCCCAAAGAGGGAGGAATCATTTAAGGTTTATTAGTCTACAAAACACTTTTACACTTGTTAAGTTCAATATAGTTTCCACCCTTGGCATTGTGGGTTTACATATAATGAGTGAGTTCAAACCAGTCTATGAACTCCATACACAATAGATTTTATAGGAAATGGTGTCCTTAGCATTCGGGAAAGTAGTTATTGGTTTGAGGATACAATGGAATTCCTCCCAATACTTATTCGAATGCTAGCATTGGATCACCCAAAAACATGGACAATACAAAGATCTCTTCTTAGTTTAGGGAAGTAGTTAAAGGTTAGAGGACACGAGATAATTTCCTACTTAGAATTCTTTGGCCTATGGCACCAGATTTCCCAAAAACTCTAACAATATAAGATATCATTCTACACCCTTTCTCTTGACATGGATTAAGTGCACATATTTCATTTAAATTTTTCATTTGTATACTTTACATTCGCATGAATTTTACACACATACATACATGTGTATTTTACATAGCGTCTTTACATACATACATATTTGACTAGTTGATCATTTTCTCCTTTCAAGTCCAACATTATGAGAAACATACCATCAAATTGGGGAAACAAAATGATAATGACATCAACAACAACAATTCGTACAAGTGGCACACCTTACACACTAACCATACAGTACACACAAAAACAACTACACACGCATTCCCACCCTAGGTTTGTTGTCATCATTTTATTTGCATTTTTCATCCTTAGTTTCCATGATCCATCATATTTTTGTTATTCCACACTTTGGCTAGTCCTTCACACACATTCTTCATCGATCTACATGGTTTTTAGGTACACATCTCTATCTAATTTATATTCTTGAGCTTTCCGCTCACCAACATAAAGTGGGGAAAAATGTAGACACAAAATCATGTGATTTAGACATTTATTTATTCTGGTTTCATACTACTATTTAGAAGGTTCTTGAGTGAAGAAAGTACTAATTAACTAATGTCTTTTGGCCATCTTATTTTATTTTATTTCACCATTACCGACCTTTTACATCCACATGCCCAGTCATCTTATGTCATATTGTGTTATTTTATCCTCATTGGGGCACCGAGGATACTATTGGGGCACCCATGAGCACCTGGTCCCACCAAGAGTGCCCCTGTCCCTTTTTCACTTTCCCGCCACTATGTGGGCTCTTTCTAGTTGTTTGATGTCTTTATCTATTTAGTGGTAAGTCATTTCAAGGGTTAATTACAATTATATCAAGATAACTCTATAAATATAAAGTTATGAGACCATAATGAGGGACCTAACATCATTCACTACTATCATCCATCTAGAGTTGCATTTATCTATTACATTCTAGATCACTTGAATCCACATAGCTCCATCACAAGGCACCGTGCTAGGACATATACATAAAACTTCATAAGGGGAGGGATTGTATTATATTCCATGCACACACTCTATTGCATTTTCTACATCTAGATATTACTCTCTACTTCATGAAGTATGACTTGCATGAGAGAACCTAGGGAACATTATGCACACACTCACCAAAACTACATTTGGGTCCAAAATATAGTGCAAATGAGGTCAACTTTGACTCATTCATTTGCATCTTTATTTTTGTAAGGTTTTGATACTTTTCTTAGTCTTTTATAGGTCTTTACATCATCTTTTATTATTGGTAAAAATTAATATAGAATAGTGAATCTGATGCGACACATAACGAGAGTTTTAGACCACCTCCCAACCTGAGATTTAGCTTAAGAGATTTTGCATAGACTAGGGTGCCCAATTTATAGACCAGAGTGCTCCAGTATAGCCATATAGCTCTGATCCATCCTTTTGGGGCTCTGCACATAGTCATTCCTACTTCTGATTTTCTAGTCACACCATGACACATCTGTCACACTTCATCAAATCAATCGAGTTCTTTCCTTTTCCCCCTTGCATATTAGGGTTTTTTCCATTTAGCTTAATTTTTTTTTTAGTTATATACTTATTACATTTATATGTCCTCCTATATTATATTAACTAGTATATATTATTTACATTTTTAGTTAATCAACAAGTTAAAAATATTTTAATAAAAAATAAAAAATACATAGTGCATGATTCATTAACATTTCTAGTCTAAGTACTACATTCAAGAGAAGAGTGTGGTGGATGGATTTACTAGTGTTACTAGTGGTGTTGGAGCCACTTTGCAAGAACCTAATTGGCTACAATATCCTTTAAATCCACCCATTATCTAATAACAAACTACTCATCACCCTCTCCCTCATGTAAAAGAGGTTCCTCTTAATTCAAGGTCTCACCCTTGGCCTCACCTTAGTCCTAGTTGCTACGAAGCCTCCCAGGTGGATTTCCACTATGTATCGAGTCTCCTCATATCCCTCCTCATCTTCTTTCTCCTCGTCTCCTCCCTCCTCATCTCCCTCCTCCTCCACCCCACTATGAATGAGTTAGACCTCTATCTACATGATCACCCTAGCTTGAATGGATTTTGGACAGCCCATAATACACTAATTAGGACCCCATGAGTAATAATTTTCCATTCAAGAAGGCCCTTAAGGCCAGCTCTATCCTCTCAAAATCCATGGTAAATTGTAGGAAAAAATACAAGGGCATCAACATAAGGAAACCCAAACTGTTTGCGCACTCTGCCCGGACATGGTGAGTCTCAAACCTACCGGTCTTGTCTACTATCCGGAGGGTGGTACTACATGTAATCATCATCACCCTTTCATCCCCTACAGTCGACCATATCTTGGTATGGCTACGCAATGATGTCATATGTGGTAAGAGTAGTTATCGGCTGATGATGCCCCATGAGTGGGGCCATAACTATTTATCTAACTACTATGATATCCCTGTGGCATGTTATCCCGATTCCCATCTAATAGGAGACCATGCGCTCATACACCAAACACATCAATGTAGGATGACTAAGGGCCTTTCCCTGTAGTCAAAAAACCCTATAAATATCATGGTATGTAGCCCCAAGATGTCAACACCCCATGCATATATGTGACCATGCTGCTCTATGCTCTGAATGATGGGGGCCCAATAGTAAAGTAGCTTGTCCCCGCCCTTATCTCCCACCAAGCATAAAGCCAAGATACCAATAATGACCTTGCACAAGGTATGGATAGGGGTGGAGGAAACTAATTATAATTTCATACCCTACTTGGCACAAACATGGTGTGACAAGTCATCTCTCATATACGTAGCTCACCGCCGAATACCACAACCGATCCTACACATAGAAAGTTAATCTCTTGGTTGTATGCAGGAACACCCGAATCTTGTGTACATCCTCTAATGTAATGGTCCACTCTCCTCGGACCCTAGGTAACTAGAAAGTGTTTCGGTATGTGTCCTAATAGCTCAATAAGTCACACAACAGGTGACTCTTTGGTGCTTCTAATTGATTCTGTATAATCTCCCTATCATGTCCATATGTAATAAGTCTCTCTCCTCTTGAGACAATGAATCCAAAATGGGAGAAATCCATGGCTCGAGATCCATCTATGTTTGAACTCTGTATTCACCAAAACACCAAAAAGAGCAAGTTAGAGACATTCATTACATAATAAGCTCATCAAAAACATCATAAAACAACACAAAAATCAAAAAATCCTTCACACTTGGTCAATTTTAGCCTCTTCCTCAAAAATTACACAACCGCCCCCTTTGTGCAGAGCGGAGGTTGAGAAATCACCGTGGTGGTTTCGTAACCTCCCCTCTGCATAGAGGGGAGGGTTGCGTACCACCTGCATGAGTGGTGGTTCTGTCCACAAAGGGTACGTCGTGCCACAGGACCCAAAACCTCAAAAAGACACTATTTTTGATAAAATAAAAACCACATCCCATGTGGCACCCCTAGTGAACATTTTGACTAGGAAATTAGCAAAAATAACCCCCCTAGGATGATTTTTTTAGATTTTTCACATTATAGGTTAAAAATAAACAAATGCAAATAACTCACTTGTCTCGAGTTGTTTCTCCTCTCGCTAGTGAGGATCACACCACGAATGCTCTCCAATTTGAATATAATTGTGCACAAACCATCATAGGTGATCCAAAGCTCAAAAATATCCAAGTGGGTGAGTGAAAATGATTTCTAAAAATAGTGATTTTGGTTATATATAGTTGTTGTCTTGTAAATGTACAACAGGAAATTGATAGTTTCGAGCACGATAACTATACCCATGTGCTGAAATTTTCATGTATTATCATTCCTAAGCACCTCGTAAAATATGCAAGTCTAGTCACCCCTTATTTGATGTCAAATTGGTCACCTAGGTGATTTAGGAAATTCAATTTAATCCCTCAGGTGATTTTAGGAAGTTCTCAAAAGTTGTTATCTTCTAGCAGTATTGGGAAGCGCTATCACCGACCTTCCTAGGACTAGATCACCCACCAGAGCGTAATACAAGGGGTAAAATTCAACATGGAGGAAAAATTGAATACCTTAGAACAACATGGAAATTATTTTGGAAGGTTTGGGGAAGTTTTGAAAGACTTGGAGTGATCTAAAAATAAATTTTAACTAGCAATTATGCACACACTTAACTTTGCTTTGTATTGATTTTTGATATAAAAATTGACTATTATAACCTTTTGTATTTTTAATAAAGGAAATAAAATTGAAAGTACTGTGTAAAATCAGAAAATACAGAGATGAATCACCAACAAATTGACACAAGAATTGATAACGGAGTTCGACACTTGTGGCCTATGTCTCCGCGTCTGGTTGAATGGGAATAATCTATTAAAATATTGAAAATAAATATTTAAAAATATTTATACAATAATCTGATCTTTTCATCACGTTCCTCTACCAAAAATAATAGTATTCACTTTTTACATCACCTCAAAATTCCTTCTCTAGCTCAAGTTATGAGCAAAAAATATTTCACATGATCCGGATGCCTCTACATATACAAAATAGCTCATTTTTATATTGTTTCCAAACAAATGGCTCAACAATTGGGCACCTATAATTTTGCATGGGAGGATAGAGGTTAAAATACCCCTACCTCCACTTCTCTAGGTGCATATCATGGGATTTATCCCACATTTGAAGCTAGAGTGTGAGTTTAGGTGTAAATATGGAGATGAGGTATGTTTGTAATTGACATTTTATGTGTGTGTGTGTGTGTGTGCGTGCGTGTGCGTGTGCGTGCTTGGATTAGGATTACATGTGTGGGATTAGTATATATGGTTTAATGAGCATATCAATTAGTCCCACATGCATAACACGATGGAAATATAAAGTAAATATATACAAGTTCTCCGATAGAACAATATGAATTGGATGCCAAGACACCCCTCCATAATTGAGTGTGTTGATCTGGCCGAGGGCCCCAACTAGTAAATAGTAGGGCCCACTTTTCTATCACCGAGTGTCAAATACTAGTGTTCCAAAAAAATTATTGCTACTTTTGATTTTTCATCTATATTTTCCATGTGTTGCATTCATATTGGTCCACTTGTGCACATGTCTAACTTGCATGCAGTCCCAAATTTTGCCGATTACCCCAAAAATTTCAGCGGGCCATAACTTTTGCAAACGAGCTATGTTTCCTGCAAATGATATTGTAGACACTCCCCTTGGTCCCTTGTCAAATAAACACCTTGAACACATTCACCTAACCATGGACCCTTTCATCTCACTCTAATATTAATTTAATTAAATTAATTCATTATCCTCACAATATTTGTTATTTAAATATCCTAATTGAGATAATAACCTCATATCTACCTCACCCATACACATCATCTAGCCACCTCACCCTAAGACCTATTCTTAGTATGTTGTCATAACTAACTAAGACCTACCAAAAACCTAAAAATCAAAGCCTACATTCCCTCTAACCACATTCCTGCATGTTAGAAGGAAGCTTCCATTCTAATCCGCGAACAAAACAAACGAGATCCCAGAAAATCAAGGGGATTTGCCTAGTTTAGTAAACCTAGGAAATCCCGCCCTAACTCGATGCCGATCACCCTAAACTACCACTGGTCAACCCAAAACCACCGTCGGTTACCATTTAACCCCTAAAACAACCTTATTTCGAGGTTGGCACATTTCTGAGAGGTTGACACATCTTTTGAGAACAAGAGACGAAACCAGAGTTGCATGCAAGTAGAACAAGAATTCGTACATGCATCGAAGCACCCATGAGCCATATTTCTTCATGGGAGCATTCGGGAAGTGTCGGCACCACATCAAGTTCCTTCCATTTGATCACCCACCATTGCACAACTAGACATCAAGCTCGTACAAAGCAGTGAAGTGCTTTGTTAACCAACACTTATCCATTTATAATTTGGTAGATTATTTTACTTTTGTTATTATTTTCTACTCCCATTTCCATTCCACCAGCATTTATATCCATGCAAATTGGACCATTCCTTCACCCACACCATTGAACTTCCCATATCTAGATCTTAATCATCCTTGTTGATTAGGGGATCAATTTTAGTGTTAAATTTTCCCTAAACTTCCCTAAACCATATCAGTGTAGTAGACCCTTCAGAGAGCTTTCCGACGACTATAAGAACGTGAAAAACAGGACACTCGGAGCTCAAGATATGTCCAGGTCAAAGTTTGGTAAATGAGAAAGTCAACTCATTCAACTGGTCAATATTGGACCAATCGCACTGCAACATGTGGCAAAAGGATTTGGAAAAAATTGAAGGGTTTTTATCCACTGGTCTTTGAAAATTGTGAAATGGTTGGTTCGATTTTCTAATCGCAGGTCGACATGTGGTCTTATTCGTCATATATCATGTGGGTCAAATTTCATATTACTTTGTAATTATTTGTCACCATTTTTCAAATGCCACGCAAATGTATATGTCAACCGGTATATTAATGTTCGTACATTAGTATTAAACCTAATATTCATACATTAGTATTTAACCACCAAACCCAATGCTCATGCTAAGACCACGTGGTGGAAGGAGGTGAAGCGGTTGTAGGGGATGCTAATGTTATGCGTGGAAGCTTCCACGTGAGGAGAAAGAGGTGGGGGTGGTTATGCTCCAAGTTGTCCTTTGACCACTTTTAAACCTGCGTGGTAAAAGGATTTAAAGCCTAAACATTATCTCCCCACAAAATGTGGGATATACCACTTAACCATATCTATCCACCATGGGATTTATCCCATTTAAAATACATGTAAATCTTTTTAAAATGCATTTAAACATGGGATTAAAACAAAAAGAGGTGGCATAGGAGAAGGAGAAGGGATTTGAACCCAAAACCTCTACCCCCAAGAAAGGTGCTTTGACCAACTCACCTAGAGGCTTGGGCGGATTATAAAATGGGTCGCTTCAACTTATACAAGGGTGCTGTGTCCAGTGTAAAAGCCATAAGGAGGACGTTGTCGAAAAACACCATTTTTGAAGGCCCTGCACTTAGAATGGGAACTTGGAGTAAAAAGATGAAATGTAGTGAATTATGAGAGAATTCCAATGATATAAGATTTGATATTTTTTTTGAGTTTTAACCTGCTTTTGGAATATTTGAATGCAGTTTTTAACAGGGATCTACAAGATAGCTAGTTGGAAAACACGAATTTCAATGCACTTCTGGTCCGAAATGTGACTTGGTGTAAACATGAAAAGTGTTCAAAATTCAGAGATGATCTCAGATATATGATTTTTTTCATAGAATTTTTTTAAATCTCCACTTGTAGGTGTTTTTCTAACACACATTGCGGGAGATCACATTGTGAAAACACTTGTAAGAGCCACGGATCGTTCTTGGGACGTTTTACTGCTATTTTTCGAGTTCTTGGGACATTGATCAGCTCATTTACAGGTTATGATTCATTATTGGTTGTTTGTAAGAGTTATTGTACTTATTTTTCAATATTATTAGTGGATCGGTTCAATCCGAACCCGGGGACGTAGGAATTTCTGAACCCCGTAAACAATCTTGTTGGTTATCTAAGTGTTTTCAGTTCGATTATTTATTTTCTACCCAAGTTTTCTGCACTTCTATGGATGCATAATAATCATAATTTAATAAATTTGTGGAGCTTAGAATACTTAAAATTGATTAAGAAAATCATGATCTTTGGAAACTTTTAAAAGTGAAAAAAATACAACACACGTTTTCAGATCAAGTTTGGTATCAGAGCAGTTAGATTGCTAGATTAACTTCTAATTGTGTTTGGAAATTTGGCTTCAGTTTCAATATTGATTTCAGTCTTCAGTGTGCAGAAATTTTGGGGCTTGTTAATCTTCTTTTGCAGTGTGTAGTTTTGGAAGTACAGGTTGTGTTTGCAGGAACCGGGAATCATGGGCAAGTCATCCAAACAGGAGCAACTGGATGAGCTTGAAGCCATAAACCGCCAACTCCAAGAAGAAAAATCTTTCTTGAGAGATAATTTTTATTCCTTGGAAGAGGAAATAGTGCGTGGTTAAAATATGAGCCACAATCCTCTATAACCAAGAAAGAGGAGTATGTCAACAAGATGCTTGAAGAGAGAAAGAAGTTGATGGGCTTTGTTAAAGAGTTGCAGGAAGAAATATGGACCAAGGATGCCCTCTTGGAAAATCTGCAACAAGGTGAACATAAGAAGGAAATGCCTTCCAAATCAGATGTAGGTACTATGACAGAATGCACTGTAAGTTGTTCACATTTTAATTCTTCCTCTCATTCAGTTTCAGATATTCCTTTGGGTCAGTTTGAAAAACACACTAAGGGAATTGGGTCTAAGCTAATGGTTAAGATGGGATTTAATGGAAAGGGCCTTGGTAAAAATGGACAAGGTGATGCTAACTCAATACGGGTAGAGGATCAGCCTCGGTTTTCGGGTTTGGGTTATTCTAGTGGGAAAATGGAAATTGGAGAAAATTCCAAAGCATGAAGGAAGACAAGCTTCCAATAGCCAAGGATCTACTATGCAACTAGAATTGCAGGATTCCACCATCGGGAGAGGAACAATGAAAGGTGTAAGAAAATAGGTAAAAGAGGTAATAAGATTCCACCTCCTCCCACTTACACTAAAAATAGTACTAAGGAAAATAAAATCTTAAAGCTTCTAATACACTCTTTCGGTTGGAACAATATAGCTTTGGTAGGCAGAAATATGCTTTCCTTACACATTTTGTGAAGGTACTAATCATTCTGTTGCATATTTGTTGGAAGAGGAAAAATTTTATTAAGAAGTTAATGCCTTTTGTGAATGATAAGGTAGGTGCTAAAGACCAATCTCACCAAGGAAAGGTGAGAAATGCCAAGAATGTTACCTCTCCTAAACAAAGGAATCATTCTCGTACGAGTTATGAGAATGGTAAAATGGGTAAGACTCCTAAAAACAAGGAAGTTAAATTTTGTTCCCATTGTAATAGGAATGGTCATGATGTTAAGTTTTGTTGGTTTGTTCCTAAACAACAAAATTGGAAAGTTGTTAAAAAAACAATATTGTAAAACCAAGCAGTCTTAAGACTAACTATAACTCATTTTGAGTACGAGAAGGTAAAAAAGCCAAAACGGAAAAACCAAGTGATTGGTTGGGAAAACACTCCTCAACTTTATATTTGCACTACAAGAATTGTTGATAGTAGGCAAGAATTTTTTTTTTCGAGCTATATTTTAGGGATTCCTTTTGATTGATAAGGATTTGCTCTTAAGTTGATATTTAAGCTTTGAAAATGAATGGAAATAGCTAAAGAGAAGATTTGAGTGATAGGTTCATCATACTCATGTTTTGTTTTCTCATATTGGTTAGTAGTTCCATTATTGAAAATAGTATGCAGGGATAACCATCAGTAGCATGTCTAAATTTGAAACTTGCAGTTGTAATCAACATAATCACAAAGTGTCAGTTGAACACTAGCTTCCGTTATAGATGGGTGTTATTATCTGAGTTATTATTTGTGATGGTGATACAATGCTTTGGTAGCTTCACATGGATTCAGTTGTTGACTATAGCTATTTTTGGGCATTGATAGTCTATTATATTCTGATAGTGAATACTTGTAGTTGTTACAATTTCATATGGGCAAAGTGGGCACTAGCCTAATTGTGGGCAGTTTAGATGTCTTATATATTGATCTGTGTTATGGAATTGTAATTTTTGGTAATCTTCCGTATCACAAAGTGACAGTTGAACACTAGCTTTCCGTAATAGAATGGGTGTTATTATCTGAGTCAGATATTTGTGATGGCATTACAAAGGGGTATGACAGCTTCACGGTTGTTGCATAGAGTTGACAAGGTTGCAGCGTTTCAATTGAACACTAGCTTAATTGGGTGTTATTATCTAATCGGTTATGTAATTAGCTAATCAAATATTTGTATTTTTATTAACCTATAATGTTATTTCAGGTTCTTGTATGTGTCTCATGCATGCAGAAGAGATAGCATTATTTGTGGGTTGATACACAACTTTTTGTGGACAAAAAGTCTTCTCAGTAGGGAGGAGTGATCAGGGGATCAATTTTAGTGTTAAATTCTCCCTAAAATTTCCTAAACCATGTCAGTGTAGTAGACGCCTTCAGAGAGATTTCCGATGACTATAAGAACATGAAAAATCGGACACTCGGAGCTCAAGATATGTCCGGTCAAAGTTTGGTCAACGAGAAAGTCAACTCTAGTCAACTGGTCAATATTGGACCAATCGCACTGCGACACATGGAAAAAGGCTTTGGAAAAAATTGAAGGGGTTTTATCCACCGGTCTTCGACAATCGTGAAATGGTTGGTTCGATTTTCCAATCGCGGGTCGACATGTGGTCTTATTCGTCATATATCATGTGGGTCAAATTTCATATTACTTTGTAATTATTTGTCACCATTTTTCAAATGCCACACAAATGTATATGTCAACCGGTATATTAATGTTCGTACATTAGTATTAAACCTAATATTCATACATTAGTATTTAACCACCAAACCCAATGCTCATGCTAAGACCACGTGGTGGAAGGAGGTGAAGCGGTTGTAGGGGATGCTAATGTTATGCGTGGAAGCTTCCACGTGAGGAGAAAGAGGTGGGGGGCGGTTATGCTCCAAGTTGTCCTTTGACCACTTTTAAACCTACGTGGTAAAAGGATTTAAAGCCTAAACATTATCTCCCACAAAATGTGGGATATACCACTTAACCATATCCGTCCACCATGGGATTTATCCCATTTAAAATACATGCAAATCTTTTTAAAATGCATTTAAACATGGGATTAAAACAAAAAGAGGCGGCATAGGAGAAGGAGAAGGGATTTGAACCCAAAACCTCTACCCCCAAGAAAGGCTGCTTTGACCAACTCACCTAGAGGCTTGGGCGGATTATAAAATGGGCCGCTTCAACTTATACAAGGGTGTCAAGTCTGTGTAAACGCCATAAGGAGGACGTTGTCAGAAAACACTATTTTTGAAGGCCCTGCACTCAGAATGGGAACTTGGAGTAAAAAGATGAAATGTAGGGAATTCTGAGAGAATTCCAACGATATATAGATTTGATATTTTTGTTGAGTTTTAGCCTGATTTTGGAAGCTTTGAATGCATTTTTAACAGGGATATACAAGATAGCTAGTTGGAAAACACGAATTTCAATGCACTTCTGGTCCGAAATGTGACTTGGTGTAAACATGAAAAGTGTTCAAAATTCAGAGATGATCTCAGATATATGATTTGTTTTCATAGAATGTTTTTAAATATCCACTTGTAGGTGTTTTTCTAACACAGTTGCAGGGAGATCACATTGTGAAAACACTATAAGAGCCACAGATCGTTCTTGGGACAGTTTCTGCTATTTTTCAGAGTTCTTGGGACATTGATCAGCTCATTTTCAGGTTTTGATTCATTATTGGTTGTTTGTAAGAGTTATTTTACTTACTTTTCAATATTATTAATGGATCGGTTCAATCCGAACCCGGGGACGTAGGAATTTCCGAACCCCGTAAACAATCTTGTTTGTTATCTGAGTGTTTTCAGTTCTGATTATTTATTTGTTACCCAAGTTTTCCGCACTTCTATGGATGCATAATAATAATAATTTAATCAATTTTTGGAGCTTAGAATACTTAAAATTGATTAAGAAAATCATGATCTTTGGAAACTTTTAAAAGTGAAAAAAATACAACACACGTTTTGATCACTTATGCATATCTAAGACCCCATGAACCTTGCATTGCCCTTCCATTTTAACCTAGCCTCGATCTATCACCCGACCGTTTTTATTGAGTTTCTGTACCATGACCATACCAATGCTAGTTACGTACTACCATAGCCGGTTAACCTAAACCATCATCACCATACAGACCGACGCGTCGGTCTTTGTGTTTTTTACTAAACCAAGAACAGAGCCTCCACTCTTAACCCAATACCCAAAATGGACCAAACCCGACCCTAACCAATACCTATACTCCAAAGTGACCTTGACCTTCATATTCAGTCATAGCTTAGCTTTTTGTGAATGAATTTTTTTATTGTAGATGATTTAACTTTCATTTGGTGGTCTTGTTTTCCATTTCAGGTAGTTCCTCCAAGTAAAAAGGAAGCTCTCACGATCATCTATGGATCAAGAAGTCATACGCATGCAACAACCTACAACCAACATTCTAACAGGTATTCCTCCTAGCCTTTTACCCTTATCTATTTCATCAACATTCAAAGAAACGCTCTAGAATCAAGTGAAACATTTTGGCATGCCCGGTGGGACCCATTCGGGTTCTTTGCATTCTTTCATTTCTAGGTGAAAATTTGCATGTTTGTTTCCTTTCTAAAAGGTTCTTACATTAAAATTTCTCCCCTGAACCTTCTCTTCTTCTATTGTCTAAAAGCAATCATATTTTGGTGCTTTAAAAAGAACATTTCTTCCCTTTCATTAGTATCACATTAGTGAAAGAGCATCCCTTCTCCTGTTCATCTTTTTGTGTCATCAATTCAACATTTCAATTTGGGTTTAAAAATCATTTCATTTCATTCTGCTTCTCTACATTAGCTCACATTAATTGAGGGCAACCTATATGCTGAAGTCATGCCCAGCTGATGGTTGACAAATGAATCATAGAAAAGCACTTCCTTTCTCTTTCTCTCTCTAAGTCTTACCAAACATCACAAAATTAAAAATATATACACATTCTTAAACAACATCTCACCCGAAGAAGTTGTAGGTGATCACATGATCATGGTACAGTGGGCACCCCACTGGTTATCTCTGTCTAGTACCCCATCGAGAACATGGCCCCCCCCATATAACATAACCTGAAACCTCTCCTTGTAGATCTCCTTCTTCGTAGGAAGCCATCCTCACCAAAAATTCTATTCTAAAGTTCATGAGTCAGTCCTTAAATAGCATAAGCTAAACAAACATAATAGAAAAAGCACTCTTAGGATCATATTTTTCTTAGTGTTTCTACTTGGCTTGCATTTTGAGGTGAGAGGATTCATTCTTCATTTTCTTATTTCCCCTTTGCATGCTCCTCATCACAGTTGGTGTATTCCAGCTTCATCTGAGTGTGCCTGGACCATATTCTCATCATTCTCAAAATTTTGGGTTTGATTCCACATCTAATTTTAACTCACAACCATATTTTCTTCATCATTGTTTCAATTTCACAAGAATTGGTGGTGTCGGTCCAATGACCAGTCGTCGGTTATCCTCTGACCATCATCGGTTTCACCCAACCGGTGTTGTTTACTATTCTTTTGGTTAACCTACCCAAAAGGACACTTGTTTCACCTTCTTTTTTTTTAGAGTCTCTCTATCACTCTTATCATATTCATTTTCTTGGTAAATTCCATCAACATCTTGCATACTTGGCAAATTATTGGCCTTTTACCTTGTTTTGACAAACTGTCCATTCTCCACAGTGACCGACA
The DNA here is from genome assembly GCA_018340775.1 of Taxus wallichiana var. yunnanensis. Lineage (NCBI taxonomy): Eukaryota > Viridiplantae > Streptophyta > Pinopsida > Cupressales > Taxaceae > Taxus > Taxus wallichiana. The sequence goes on from CM031235.1 coordinate 861,690,096, forward strand.
GTGGTTAACTGTGACCGCATCGGTTTACCCTAACCGACATCGGTTAGCCTATGTAATTTTCTAGCTGACATCTTAGCTCCAATTCACCTACCACCACTTGTTTTTCCTATTTTACTGTATTTTGTGTCATTTACGAAAAAGCCTCTACCACGTCGTACTTGTTCACATGGTGCTGACCCAAAGCCAAGAAAATGCCCTCATATTCCATGTTAGTCATCAACCACTCCCACCTAGTCCTTCACCACCTTCTATTTTATCACCCATGGATCCTACCCAACCTATCACTATCACCACAGGAGATGAGGAGTTCACACAACTCCTTGACCAAAATCCTGTCGCCTTGTAGTTTTATCTTTCCCACTCATCCACTTGAGATGCCTCGGGTCAATTGATATACGACATGCCCATATCTATCCCCCACACTCACTCCTACTTCTACTCTCCCATCCCCCTGGATCTGTGCTACCCACATCTACCTTGCCCCTATCGTTTCAGTTAGGCCCCATATACCTGCTATGACCACCACATCTGCCACATCTATTACACCTACCACATCCACTATACCTTCGCCAACCACCTAGAACATAACCTCATCCATGCCTATTGTCTCACATATACCCATAGCTACACAACCACCCCCGGTGTCGGTGACCCCTACCCCTTTTCAAAACATTGTTCTTTCTATTCCACAATCCTTAGCCCCCATTACCACTAGGGTCACCATGACCCTTCCACCTCCATATACATACTATCAGCAGCCTCCCATTTCATCTATCATTCATTCTGGTATGTACCCCTATTTTTCACTTCCTCCTTCTCAATCTACCTATACGGCATCACCATATACATGAATGCCACCTCCATCATATGTCCAACACCAACCTCCTTATGACTATAGGAGGTACCCAACAATCACAACCTACCAATGACCTAATCAAGTTAATGATGGACAAGATGCGACATTAGAGGCATCGGTTTTGGCACACATATGTACTCTCTCACCTACGATGAGATTTGTAATGAGCCCATCCACCCATCCATTCCTATTTGTCCATATCCCATACATTGGGAAATGCCTAAATTTAACCACTTCAATAGCAAAGAGGACCTGCAATAACATTTGCGGTCTTTCAAACATGGGTGTTATTTGATCACCCATGATGATGCTTTTTTAAGGACCTTTCCCATGTCTCTGACTGGGCCCGCATTAGATTGGTATAGTGGGTTACCTAGACATTCTATCTTCTCATTTAATCAGGTAGCCCAAGCCTTCTTGATCACTTCTCCATCAATGTTGTTAAGAAGGTTACCATGACTGACCTCTACTCTACGCATCAATATGATGATGAATCTATCACATATTTTTTTGCTCATTGGTGTAGCTTGATTAATCAACTCACATTCCAACTACCACAAACCAAACTCATAGAGCTCTTCACATGGGGCTTGTGCTAGACATATCTCACCAACCCTACAGGTGTAGACTTTCCAAACCTTCATGAAGCATTCACCATGGCACGAAAGCTAGAGATTCGGGCCATCAAGAAAAGAAAATCCAACTACGCAATAAGAACTTGGCATTCAAATCAAATGATACCTCTTCTTCTTCTTCAAAACCATAGAACAATTATTCAAAATCCAAGGGAACCACTAACGTAGTGGTACTCAAAGCCCCCACTCATCCATCAAATCAGGCTAGCCCCTCATCTAATCTTTCTCCTGTCTAGACTTTTCAATTCAGACGAGAACAATAGAAATACACCCCAATTGGGAGCCTTATTCTTCTATCTTAGAAAATCTTATTAAAGTTGGGGCCATCACCCTTCCTCCCATAAAACCACACACTAGTTTTGATCCTACTCACCCCACACCCACGTGGTATAAAGAGCATGAATTTTGTAACTATCATCGAGTAAAGGTCATAGTGATGGAAATTGCATCACTTTCAAAAACATTGTCCAAGAAATGCTTGAGAAAGGTGAGCTAACCTTGGATAATCCTAATGCACACTTTCCAATCAAAACCTACACATCTTCAAGAAACCATTTCCTAATCATGCCCCTTCTTCTGATCAAACCGGAGAGACCTCAACTCATGATAGCCATACCCACGAGGTCCATGCTATTTTCAGCGACACACCCATTGTTGCTTCCCAATTACCCCATATTCCTTCCATAGAGGAAATCCTAGCCCAAAGTCCTCTACCTACACTTGAACCCACCTCACCTATTCCTCCACCCACAGAGGAACACCCTTCATCCCCTCCCTCACCTGTGAAGGAGCCTCCTGTTAACATCGAGATCATTTCACCTTTGGCTTCTCCACCTAGAGATCCATCACCCACACACATCTCCGACCCATAGACATCTCTCACTCCACCCATGGAAGAGGCTTGTTTATCTCCTCCACCCACAGAGGAGCACCCATCATCTCCTCCACCCATAGAGGAGCACCCATCATCTCCTCCACCTATCAAATCCAGTAAAAATGCCTTTACCTCTAGGTGACCATTCTCCATCAGTTACCCAAGATCCTACGGACTTACTTACTTTTCTCTGGACTTACTTTCATCTCTCTTACCCACGGAAGCCGAAGCTAGAAAATTCCCCATTTCTAAGACACATTTTATGGGAATTTCCATTAGATCCTCATCAACCTCACCTACATTGTGCCTTTTCATCACTTAGCCATCACCTAGATTATGTGGATAGAGCCTTACTTTGGGGGCGTCTTCTACTTCCTGTCTCAACACAAATGTAGATGTCACTTGTTGACACTTCCACTATCTACCCAAAAATATTTCAGCCAATCAAACCAAACACAACCACAACTATCACAAATTCCACCACGATACCACTCATGGATCAACTCACACCCCTACCCATAACCCAACACATGCATCTACATCCAAACCCACACCTACATCATCTTCCTTTCCTAAACCTATAACTACCTTAGGGGTCATCCCAACCACCACCTTACTCATCCACCCATCAAATTAGATTTAGCTACATCCTCCAAAACCAACACCAAGCTTAATCCAACACCCAACTAAAGAACCAATCCCATAGAACTCATACTCCAACCTCACCGATCACACCTTCATCACCTTCACCCTTTCCATCCATCTTAGGACCTCACCCTTCTAACATGGTTAAGAAACCTCCACCCACCGGTAAACCAAAAATGCAGCAACCCATTCCTCCCTCGCAAACCTCTAACATACCCAAGCACCCGACATGACTTCCACCCACACCTACAACATCTTTACCACCCATACCTCCAATACCATCGATAACTTCTTCACTACCCCTACACATTTCAGTCTCTTTCCCTCACACCTCCTTCATGACCCATGCCATCTACCTTCACAACACCTCCATTATCCCCATGGGTAACACACCCTTCCACCATCCACCTTTCCCTCTAGATCTCGTGTGCCCATATCACCTTTACCCAAGAAGGGTGTAACCTAAGGAAAAAATCCACTACCCTCTAATAAGGTAGTCAAAACAACCACACACTCTCTTTGCCCATTCATCTACCATACCCCTACCCAAGAAAACATGACCAACACCTAAGACCACACCAACACCTAAAACCATAGCTCGACCTACTCCCCCTCATGCAAAGACCCTTCCTCTACAATCCACCACACCTACACCCAAACCCACTTTCACTTCCCATTGTGATCCACTAGCGGGATCCTATGCCAAAATTTTAACCAACCTCCTTGAAACTTTTGTCATCACATTACCACCACTCAGACCTTATGACCCTCTCAAACCCAAACCAAAGGGGTTTGATGACACCAAAATTTGTGCCTACCATCATGTGCTAGGGCATGATGTAGAGAACTACAAAGCTTTGAAAACCATTCTTATCTAGTTGTGTCCTCCTAAAGAAAACTTTGATGATGATGACCTTCTCGATGAGGACCCCATTTCACCAACACCCATTCCCATAGTTCTTCCTTCATTACCTACTCAACGACCAAGACCTCCACCCCCACAACTCCTAGAGCCACCCCCAAGATTTGAAATTAACATGGTTCACATCAAAGAACTCACCAAACCTCCACCCAAATGTCGGTGTGCTCAACTCATCTCACAAGGTTCCTTCCCACCATTTGGCTTTTTCCCCTCTTGTCTCTATACTTTTCATGGCTCACCTACTTCACCTACCTCCCACCTCAAATCAACATGATCCACATTGCTACCCATGCTCAAAAGGACAAAGGAAAGGAAAAGGCAACCGACCCACCAACCAATCCTATACCCAACATACCATCTACACCCACACCTAAAATCACTATCCATGGCCCCACATATCCTATTTCTAATGGGGTCACACACCGCACGATGCTCAAACAACTACACCAATCCCCCTCAAAATGTCCCTATATGACCTCATCCAAACCTCAAATCCCATCATCAAGCTCTCATGGAGGTTCTTCAATCTATTGAGGTTTTACCCAATGACCCTACACCCATAGCCTCCATTATTACACCTCATCATGTAGCCTCTCTCACCAAATTATCACCTTCATCTACACCTCCACCTACTCACCAAGTAGCCTCCCTTAGCTTCTCAGATGAAGAGATCACACCACACCAAACCGATGACCTAGATCTAGCTCTCTTCATCTCTATCCACATCGATGATATATGTATGATGTGTTATGATTGATGGGGGTGCTAGCATTAATATCATTTCCTCCCATGCATTCACTCAAATGTGCATACCTGAACAATTACATGCATAAACATCCCATCATGTTGCGTTCATTCAATGATGCTATCACCTCTACACTTGGCACTGTCATCCTCCATGTTCACGTGGGCCCCACATAGTTCCAGAGTTGTTTTACATCTTGGAGGGGAATTTCAATATAACCTTGTTGCTTGGTAGACCTTGGATTCATGTTATGGGTTGTGTTCCTTCCACTTTGCATCATTGTGTAAAGTTTTGAGCATGAAGGACACACCTATACCATTCCGGCTGACCCATCACCTTTCAAAACTTGCAACATGCTTTACCAACCCAATGACATGTGCTTATACCCATTAAAGCATCTACCTCCATGAACCACTACCTCTTCACCTACACCTCCACTCACACCAAAGGTGCCGCCCTTACCTCAACCACACCTACATCCTCCATTCCTACCACCGCCACAACCTCCACGGCCGAACCATCAGCCTCCCAATCCATTAGCTCCACCTTCAATCTGACCTCTCGACACATCATCTATCCCAGCTACCCACATATCAACCACCGATCCCTTAGAAGGAATTTTTCAATGCCTCACTCTGGGGAGTATCATTTATATAGTGTTAACACATTCCTTACTCCACAAGAGTATGGAAGTCTTCACCAACACCCTCACTATGATCACCACATAGGAGAGCACCTCCTTTATGGTCCTCCTCACCTTCATACCAATCTCACCTATGGGGGACTTGATACTACCACTTACACACCTAAACCACCATCACAAACCCACCCATTTTCCACTTGACCTCCAATCACTCACCAATCACCATTTTTCACCCACACCTTCTTACACCGATGTGCATGGAAGGGTTTTGGTTTTGGATTTTATGAGCAAGGCCACCATACCATTATTCCATGTACTACCCATAAACATAACGACCGTAGTGGTATCGACTTTGTTGAACCACCTACCAAGAAGGCCCGCATTGAACTCATTGAGGACATCAACCCTTCTCCACCTTCTTCACCCACTCCACCTTCTTCACCACCTTCACCTACGAGTCAATGGATCCAGAATCCATTCCTCCTAACTTTTTTTTTTTCATAAACACCATTTCCTTGGGGCCTCTAACTTATCAACGCAGAGGGCGAGGCTCCTCCTCTCTTCCCTTCCTGTATCCTAAAATGATCGATGATGATACACCTTCGATTAACATCATTTCAATGTCAAGATGATGAATCTATACTCACCTACCTTGTGTAGAAGACTCATATATTCATCGGTCATTACCATCTGAGATGACAAACCATGTTGAATGAATCGACTATCGAGATCAACATTCATACTCAGATGACCCACACATTCTAAAGATCGGACAATCTTTAGATGTTGTTGAACAGGAAGCCATCACTTCTTTTCTCAAAAACCATAACCATGCTTTCACTTGGTCTTACGATAGATATGCCTAGTATTGACCCCACTATAGTGGTCCACAATATCATAACCATTCCCGATGCCAAACCCATCAAAAAAAGCTAAGGAAAATGCACCCTCACATTTCTCTTCTTAGTCAAAGAAGAACTTCAACGTCTCCTTTTCATTTCCTTCATCTTACCCATTGATTATCCTCAATGGATTTCTAACATTGTCCCTATCACTAAGGTGATAGGGGACTCCACATTTGCATGGATTTCTATGACCTCAATCTAGCTTGCCCAAAAGATGACTTTCCCTCTACCTGGTATTGACCAACTAGGTTGACCTTACCACTGGTCACGAGATGCTATCACTCATGGATGGTTTCTCCGGTTATAACCAAATCTTGCTTTCCCAGAGGATCAACACAAAACCACATTCATTACCCCTTGGGGACCTTTTATCGAGTCATGCCTTTTGGCCTTAAAAATGCTAGGTGCCACATATCAACGGGGGCTATGACTTATATCTTCCATGACATCATGCATCGTATATTGGAAGATTACGTGGATGACCTCCTTGCCAAATCCAAACACCACTCCGAGCACCTCGCCATCCTAAAAACCATCTTTGACCACCTCATTAAATATTGTGTTCACCTTCAGCCCAAGAAGTGTGTCTTCATGGTTCTCTCAGGAAAACTCCTAGGGGTTTATCATTTCCTTACGTGGTATAGAGGTTGACCCTACTAAAGTCAAGGCCATTCTTGAAATGCCTCCACCCACTAATCTTAGGCAACTCCATAGCCTACAAGGTAAGTTGTAGTCTATTTACCACTTCATTTCACAATTGTTTGATCGGTGTCAACCATTTCATCATCTTCTCAAGAAGGATGTCTCTTTTAAATGGGATGATGACTACCACAAAGATTTTTGAGGCCTTAAAAAATACCTTCTCCAACCACCCATACTCATTCCACCTAAAGATGATCAACCCTTCTACCTATACATCTCAGCTACCGATCATTCCTTGGGGGCCATGCTTGCTCATCGTGATGAACAACACAGGGAGCAGTGGTTTATTACATAAGCCATACTCTTTTGGACTACAAACCCGATACACCCATGCCAAAAAAATTTTTCTTAGCCTTAGTTTTTGTTGCCACAAAACTCCATCATTACCTACTCAACCACAAAACCTATGTTGTGACTAACACCACCCCTTACACTTCATGTATGCCAAACCTTACCAAAATCAATGTGCCACATGTTGGCTCATGCTTTTGGCTGACCTCGACCTCAAATTTATCCACCAAAAGTCCATCAAGGGCCAAGCCTATCACTGACCAATTGGCCGATGCACCTATTTCCAGGGATCAACCCTCTAACTTTGACTTTCCGATGAGTCAATTGCTACCCTTTCCTGGATGAACCCGCTTACCAAATGACACTCTTCTTCGATGATGGTTCCAAGTGTCGGTGTGGGGGGGGGCTAGGTGTTATCCTCATTCCTCTTGATGGTGAACCCATGCCTTTATCTTTCAAACTTGATTTTGATTGTACAAACAATATTGCTAAATACGAAGCACTCGTATTAGGTCTCCAAGTTGCCTATGCCTTAGATGTTAAATCATCAATATCTTTTGTGATTCTCAATTGGTCATAAACCAAGTCAATGGTATATACCAATGTCGTAATGAGATACTTCAAAAGTATAAACATCATGTAGACATACTTTTGACCACCTTTCGACCATTATGCCCTTCAAACCATCCCGTGTTCAACCAAAAAATTTGTAGATACCATGGCCTACTTGGCTTCTCAAATACCCACTTCACCCACCGATTCTAAAATATTTGTCACCATATAAAAAGACTCCAATCACCCTCTTATTTACCTCATGAAATTTACTCCATCGGAACCACTACCCCTGACCCAAGTGACCTTTGGTATAAACAATACTCAAACTACCTTTCCCTCTCCATCTTGCCTCCCGACCTCACTCGTAATGGACAACGGCCTTTCTTAAAAGGTCTCTCATTACGTCATCATGGGTGGCCTCCTCTATAAATGTGGCTTCGATGGCATTCTCTTACGGTGCCTTACGAGTTCTAAAATTCCTTATACCATTAAGGAAGTTCATGATGGCATATGTGGAGGTCACTTCAGTGGCCTTGTTGTTGCTAAGCGTATTCTTCACCTAGGCTATTACTTGGCTGACCCTCAACCATGATTGTTGTGACTATGTTAAGCATTGTGTAAAATGCCAACAACATGCCAACCTTCATCATACACCCAGTCATGCCTTACAGTCACCCGTGACCTTTGGCCCCCTTCTTCTCAATGGGGTTTGGATCTTGTTGGAGAGATCAATCCCCATTCTTCCCAACGACATCAATGGATCATCACAGCTACCGAATACTACACAAAATGGGTTGAAGCCATACCTCTCATCTCCATGAAAGCTAAGAAAATATGTGAGTTCATCAATCATCACATTATTTTTGTCATTTGGTGTTCCCACATCATCTCATCACTATAATGGAAAAAAATTTAAAAATAAAACCTTGCAAAAATTTGTGATGCCTTTCGGCATCCAGCTTAAGTTTCTCATCACCTTATTACCCACAAACCAATGGCCAAGCCGAATCCACTAATAAAACCTTAAACAAAATTCTCATGAAAGTGGTTAACGATACTTGGGAAGGACTGGCATACACACATTCCTTTCACTTGTGGGCATACCACACTAGTATCCACTTCCACTTCTTGCCACACACACCTTTTCTCTAGTTATGGTACAGAGGTTATTCTACCTCTCGAAGTCCAGATTCCCTCACTCCGCATTTCTCTCCATGACATGCTTAATGATGATGACTTTCATCAGGACCATTTAGCACAACTTGAGTTATTAGATGAATGTCATCTTAATGCTCTTGACCATCTTCAAGTTTACCAAAAATGTATCAAACATGCCTATGAAAAAATGTCCATGAATGAACCTTCCAAGTTGGTGACCTTGTCCTAAAAGAAAATCAACATGTAACCAAAGCAGAAAAAAGTAAATGGGGAAAATTTTCTCCTAATTGGCTTGGACCATACATCGTGACTCATACTTATGGATCAGGTGCTTATCGTTTATCTTCACTAGATGGTAAACCTAAACCTGAGCCCCTTAATGCCTTGCATCTTTGACCATTCTATTGTTGACTTTTAGTCCTACCTCACCTTCTTCCTCTTTTCCATGCTCATCCCTTGAGCACTTTCCACTTCTACTATTTCACCAATGATTAAACAAGAATCATGTGCATACCCCTATCACTTTTTATCTTCTCTAAATATGTGTACCACGAACACTGCACATATGGCATGATTCTCATGGATAATTTTCATCTACTTTTTTATGAGATCCCATGGTCATTCCACCTTGCTTTTTCGAACAAGAATCCTATTCTTCACCTTAGTCTTGTCCATGAATTAAAATCCCTCACATGGGATCCAAATCCTTGAGTCAAACTTCCAATAAAAAGATGACTCCCTCAAAAGGACATCTTTCTCTCTAAATCTCTATAAATAGACTTCTCCCTCGAAGGAAAGCTATATAAAAATCTCTTTAAAAAAAAAAAAAAAGAAGAAGAAAGAGAGAGAGAATCTGAAGCTTCCCATCGATCAATTTCCTTCACGAAGACCTCAAGGATTTAATTTCCTCATCCCATATAGACTTCCCACATCAATCATTCTATCTCAAATATCATTCAAAACAAAAAGCCTTTTAGTCATGGACTTTCCCATTGTGACCTTGGATCTCTTGCCAAAAAGGCATGCTACCTAGTACCATATAAAAACTAACCACTTTTCACCCTCTCACCATTCGCACTTTCATTTCCTACCACCTCAAGGGACCTATTGGACCATGACATTTGGTGATCATGTGACTACTTTTTCACCTTTAGAATAATCAATCATGCAATGCTTTTAGGGTCTTACGTTCATCATCCCATCTAAGGTTTGATCCACCCATTATGATCCTTACCAATCAGGTCACTTTCTTGCCTCCTCTTATATTTTAAACCTTCTTCATTACGTATTGATTACCTTATACAGGACTTGATCCTCGATGCTTATTTTTGGGTAATTTTCTCCTCCTTCACCATAATCAACTCAAAATCACCTATACCAATGTGCCCACAATTCACCCATACCTAACAGACCTAGACTCAATCATGCCTATAACATACCCACCCATACTCATACCTCCTCACATTCTTCCCTAGCTTATGGGAGAACTACATCGGCCTGAGGTCCCTTTTCACCGGGACTATGTAGGCAGCACTGAGGGCATGGGGCCCTTGGAGGTTAGCTCAGCCACTCTCTACCCTAACCTATTCATCTTTCATTTTCCTAAATCACATTCTCCCTATTTAGTTTCTTTTCATATCAATAATTGGAAATTAAACCCATCAAACAACAAATTGCTTTCCACCTTTATCATCATCAAACATACATCCATTATGTCTACCCTTTCCTTACCACTATCATGCATGTACTATAAAACATCTTAACCATGACCCATATCATCATTCATTGCACAAATTAATGAATTACAACCTAACTCACTTCACCCATACCTAAACAACCTAACTCCACCATGCCTACAACTTGACTCAATCCATATGCCTAAAACTGACTCAATCCATGCCTACAACCTAACTCCACCATGCCTAAAACTTGACTCAATCCATGCCTAGACCATAACCTACTCAACCATGCCTACAACCTAACTCCACCATGCCTAAAACCTGACTCAATCCATGCCTAGACCACAACCTAACTCATCCATGCCTATGACCTGACTCTATCATGCCTACACTACTTAATTTCCATAACATATACACATCAAAATAAAAAGATAACCACAACCATGTATACACATAATGACCATAATCATCATCATCATCATCTCTATAAATAAAAATATCCAAACATGTGTCTCCATATACATAATCTCAAATATCTTTGGCACGTAGGCCGGTACATATAATCAAATCTCTCAAAATCTCATATACAACCTCACCATCTTCTGATACATGTAGGCGCATATATGATCAAAAATATGAAAAAACCATCCTCATCTATCCTCACCCATATATACCACAAATGAATCGTATATTTACCATCTACATCCATCACCCATTCAACCTCACCTATCTACCCATACCCTACTCCTACCCTTACCAACTCAACTTTACCTATTTTCCTTCCAACCTCCCAACCACCCTACCCTAACCTCCCTACCTACCCAACCTCCGACCCGACCAATTGTTCTACTCACCCACCACCTACCAAACCCCATGTCACCCTACCTCTTTACATACACTCCCTGACATTACCTATTTACCCATAAGTCTCAACACTTGGCCCTAACCACCTAACCCTTGCCTATGTTTTCTACCCTTTGATCAGGTGTCGATCCTCCCATAAACCACCCACCTGGTTTCCCACAACTAACCGCATCGGTCACCTCATCATGACCTCGATTCCGGTTATATACCCACCACATCGCCCACCATCGACCACATGTGTCATCACCGCCCAAACCCGTGACAAGTGAGCCTAGATCTACCCATTTTGTCTCCATCTCTCCCCTCCCCACCCCCATTCTTACCTACAACCCTTCCCACCCAGCATACTACCTATTCCTACCCTCCCTCATCCCTCTTTTATCCAATTTCCCCCCAACATTTGAATTTCATTTCCCCAAACCCATCTTCCCCCGCCCAAATTTCTATCCATTTATCTAAACACAACAAACAGGAGGGATATTGAATCTTACCTCATCACATTTCTACCATGGTGGCACATCTCAACTACACCGGTGGTCCACCCAATCCCTCTCCTACCTCTACCATCACCAAATGACCTCTCACTCTCCAACCAATCCAATCGATCCAATATAGCTTGTGGATCCACCTATCGACCAACTATCACCAGCCACGTGGCTCGCCAACTCAGTCCTCCATCTCCTTTTATCACTTTCCACCTTTTCCTCTTTCTCCTATCATTTTCTCCTATTTGGAAAATGACAAATGATTTGTAAAATGTGGAATTTTTCTTTTTATAACCTACCCGACTTGACCGGTGATGGTTTGACCTTGACCAACATCGGTCCTATGCCCTAGCTTACCAAGGTCGATCATAGCTTGACCAAAGATCGGTTCCTTGAAACCATCATCGGTTTACCTACTTAGTCTTTTTCTACTACCCCTACCCCCACTTTTTGACCTAAATCTTTTTTATCTTACCCAAACCTCACTTGGACACTTCCCTTTGACCTTTGTGACCTTATCATTTACCCCCTCACCTCGTCCTCATTTTCAGACTCATTATTTTACCCATACCCTCAGCCCTACCCATGCCATGACCTAGATTTTGGGACCTAGAACGTTGTTAGTGACCTTTGACCTCATGTGTTCGCTATACCTTGTGGCACTATTACCTATGTTGATGGACATACTGACCTTACCTTGCCTCTTTCCATGACCATTTATCCTGACCCAACCCTTGGGTGTACCAAAACATACCTAAACGTTCCTGCACCTAACTTGTGTCATGTTTCCTGACCATATCCTATACCTTGGATACTAGAATCACTTCAACCTTGTTTGGATAAACCTATCGACCTTAGACAATGTAGAGTTTGCTTACTCTTCAACCTGGTACCATGTTGTAGTTTATACATGTGTGTGTGTTTGACTATTACTACCTTTGACCTTGACCCATTACCTAGATTACCCGAGTAGACCTTTTTCCTTTTTTCCCCATTACCCACCTTCCTCTTCATCACATTCACCTTTTATCAAACCACTCACCATTCTGCCTTCTACCTCATCAGTTCTGGTTTGAGGGGATCACCTTCACCCACACATGGGGCAACCACATCTTATTTTTGTTAACGTTGCTTACCAATACAAGCTACGCAACAAAAAGGGGAAAATGTAGACACCAAAATTGGGTCACACTCCCCTTGGTCCCTCATCAAATAAACACCTTGAACACATTCACCTAACCATGGCCCCTTTCATCTCACTCTAATATTAATTTAATTAATTAAATTAAATTAATTCATTATCTCACAATATTTATTATTTAAATATCCTAATTGAGATAATAACCCACATATCCACCTCACCCATACACATCATCTAGCCACCTCACCCTAAGACCTATTCTTAGTATGTTGCCATAACTAACTAAGACCTACCAAAACCCTAAAAATCAAAGCCTATATTCCCTCTAACCACATTCCCACATGTTAGAAGGAAGCTTCCATTCTAATCCATGGAGCAAAAAAACAAATGAGATCCTAGAAAATCAAGGGGATCTACCCAGTTTAGTAAACCTAGGAAATCCCACCCTAACCACATCCGTCACCTAAACTACCGCTTTCAACCCAGAACCACCATCGGTTACCATTTAACCCCCAAAACAACCTTATTTCAAGGTTGGCACATTTCTAAGAGATTGACACATCTTTTGAGAACAAGAGACAAAACCAGAGTTGCATGCAAGCAAAACGAGCATTCATACACGCATCAGAGCACCCATAGCTAGCATCAAAAGCACCCACAAGAGCCATCTTCCTTCACGGGAGCATCTGGGGAAGCATCAACACCACATCAAGTTCCTTCCATTTGATCACCCACCATTTCCAACCAGACATCAAGCTCATACAAACAATAAGTTCTTTGTTAACCAACACTTGTCCATTTATCATTTGGTAGATTCTTTTACTTTTATTAGTTTTGCTCCCATTTCCATTCCACCACCATTTACCTCCATGTAAACTTGACCATTCCTTCACCCACACCATTGAACTACCCATATCTAGATCTTAATCATCCCTATGCATATCTAAGACCCACACAACCTTGTCCATTGCCCTTCCATTTTCATCTAGCCTCAGATTTGTCACCCCACCAAGTTTTTATTGAGTTTCTTGTACCACGACTATACCGATGCCGATTACCTACAACCATCACCTAAGTTAACCTAAATCAACATTATCATACCAGATGATTAGTCTCTATGTTTTTGACCAGAAACCAAGAACAGAGCTTCCACTCTCTACCCAATACCCAAAACGGCCCAGAACCTGACCCTAACCAATACCTTGTACTCGATACAGACCTTGACCTTCATAGATTCATTCATAGCTTAGCTTAGCCTGTTGTGAACAAATTTTCTTATTATAGATGAATGAGATACCTAAATCATTTTAACTATAGTAGGATTTCCTTTATTGTTAGCATTAAGTTGTTTTAAATAGTGATTGATAGTAGTCAGGAAGTATCACACTTCCCGAAGTATATACTAGGTAATCTTCCTTTCATTTGGTGGTCTTGTTTTCCATTTCGTAGTTCCTCCAAGAAAAAGGAAGTCTCACTATCATATCAAGAAGTCATACATGTAAAACCTCTAAACTTTCATTTGGTTCCTCCTGTTTTACCCTTATCTGTTTGTTAACATTCAAGAAATGCTCTAAATCAAGTGAAACAGAGATATCGATGGAATCATCTAATTTTTCTCCACTCCATGGAACTGATTGTAAATGATTTTGAGAAGATCATAAATAGGTGTTTCTTGATGAGGATCCTGGATCATTCCTCCCCATTAAGAAACTTTTGACCCCGAAAATAAACTTAATTGTTGTATAAGTGAGGGTATTTCTTCCTCACCTTTCTAGTTTCCATCCATTTAGCTTTGTTTGGATGAATGCCTTTAAACCCAACATGAAGATAGTCATTATCACCCCTTCACAAATTTTTGACCTTCCTATCCAAAATTATGTCTTCCTACAACTCATCAAGATACTCAAGAGAAAATCATTATTAGAAGGCACTATGTTAGCATCATCATGATCAATGATCATGGTGGTTCATATAATCTTAAATTCTCAACATTTACAACTGATTAGATTTGCATATAAGGAGGTAAATCTAACCGAAAGTGTTGTTACCAATTTTTCCAATATCTAGAATGGATCATACCATATATTTTTAATTTTTTACCTTCACCTATCAACATTTTCTTGTTGATGTGAAGCCAAACCGAATCACCAAATTTGAACTTGTGATCAATTTTATGTTTATCATGCCTAGCTTTTAATTAGCTTGAATTTTCTCCAATTTTTCATGGACATACTAATAAACCTATTGTATTCTCTTCACAAATATTTTATCCTTGTCGAATCACTTAAACCATCAATAAAAGTTTCATGTTCATAATATACATCTAAAGGAGAATTAGGCATATATCCATAACATGTCTCAAATGGAGACTTTAAAGTAGAAGAATGTAAGGCACGCTTATAAGCATGTTTCAGATAATATAGATGTTCATCCCATAACTTAGGATGTTTTCCAAATAGCCCCAAAGCAAATGTACTACTCGTGTGCTTTATAACCTTTGTTTTACCATCGGTTAGTGGATGAAAAGTAGTGCTCTTTTTTAGTTTTGTGTCCATTAACCCCAAATGTTGACCAAAATTCCCAAGATATATAGAATCCCAATTAGATATAATTGAAGTAGGTAATCCAAATTGAACCCAAACAAACTGAAAAAATGTGCAGTTCCTTCCCTAGTTATCTATTTAGTACATGGAACCAACACACAAATTTTACTAAATTTGTCCACTACCACATATAAGTAATCATGTTTCTTCCGTGTCATGGGCAATCCTCGTACACAAAATCCATGGAAACACTTTCCCAAGGCCTTGTCAAAACAAGAAGAGGAGTGTAAATTCCTAATTTCCTATTACTTGGCTTGCTTTGTGGCACAAATAACACATCCATTAATATACATGTTTAAATGTTCATGCATTCTAGGCCAATAACAATATTTTTGTAAATGTGCAACTTTCTTTTTAACCAAAATGCCTTGAAATAAGAGAAGTATGTGCTTCCTAATCATATGCACACATTCATTTTCTAGAATAAAAATTTTACCAAAATGATATAACAATCCTTCATGCAAATGATAATATTTTTCTCAAACTTGTTTCCCACTTAATAGATCCTCATAAAATTCTCTAAAATCAACATCATTAACATATTGTTCCTTGTAACTAACATGAGCCAAAGAACTATGTTGCAAAATAATAGATGCTACTACCACCGGGGTCTATATAACATGTTGGTAAAATTATTTTGAATGCCTTTTTAT
The DNA here is from genome assembly GCA_018340775.1 of Taxus wallichiana var. yunnanensis. Classification (NCBI taxonomy): domain Eukaryota; kingdom Viridiplantae; phylum Streptophyta; class Pinopsida; order Cupressales; family Taxaceae; genus Taxus; species Taxus wallichiana. Next base: position 861,706,452 of record CM031235.1, read on the forward strand.
ACTTGATTACAAGATGAAATTGTTGCAAAAATACCATCCACCTGAAATGTCTAGACTACTCTGCAATTTGGTTTTTTTTTGTAAGTACTAAAGTGGTTGATGGTTAGTATGTATAATTATTTCTTTTCCCATTAAATAATGCTTCCACTTTTTAACACTTTGAACCAAAGAATACAACTCTTTATCATAAGTTGGATAGTTTCTTACCACACTTGTAAAGGTTTCTGAATGGTAACACACTAGTCATTTGTTCTACATCAAAATTACCCCCATTGCACTGATCACTAGCATATGTCTCAATCTCAAATGAATGTTGTTAATATGGAAGTGCCAAGATCGGAGTGTTACTTATCTTCTCTTTCATTGTATCAAAGGCTTTCTATTTTTTCCTCCCCACTAAAAGACTTGTTTAATACTTGTCAAAGCATGCAAAGGAGATACAATATATGAGAAGTTAGAAATGAATTTCCTCCAGTACTTAACTACACCTAGAAAACTCCTAACTTCTGTCACATTAGTGGGTCTAGGCCATTTCATAATAACCTCTATTTTTATAGGATCAATTCTCAAATTCTCCATTTCCTACAACATAACCCAAGTAAATTAAAGATGTTTTTCCAAATTCACCTTTTGACATCTTCAAATACAATTTCTCTTTCCTTAATGCATTTAAGAATTTTTGGATGTGTTTAACATGTTCATCCCATGATTTACTAAAAACAAGAATATCATCTAAGTAGACAATAATGAAATTATCAATGAATGGTCTAAATATATCATTCATAACTCTCATGAATGTTTCCGGTGCATTGTAAAAACCAAAATGAATCACTAACCATTCAAACAATCCTGTTTCATTTTAAAAGTAGTTTTCCAAAATCACCTTCTTCAATTCTTACTTGGTGATAACCACTTCTTAAATATAACTTAGTGAAATAAATTGCATTCTTTAATTGATTCAAGAAATCATCTATTCTAGGAAGAGGGTAATGATTATTTCATCTGTAATCTTGTTTAAAGCATAGAAATCAACACACATTCTCCAAGTGACATCCTTCTTAGGAACCAAAATAATTAGTGAACCACATGGGATGTACTTGGATGGATTATACCTTGAGTCAAAATTTCCATTACTTGTCTCTTGATTTCCTCATTCTCTACTAATGACAACCTTTACATTCCAATATTGGGAAGAGGTGCATCCTTAAGAAATTATATCTCATGTTAAACCCTCTTTTTGGGAGGTAGACCTTGTGGATCCTGAAAAACATCATCAAAATCGAAACATTTTTACCAATTCATCCCTATGTTTTAGATCACAATTCTCAAAAGCCATCTCATGTTATTTCTCTTTGGCTTTGACCACCATGAGCACAAAACTTTTGCTTGAGTTTACAAGCCTTTTCATTTGACCTATAATTACCAAGGATAGATTATTCTTTTCACAACGAGCTCTAACAATAAACTCAATTCTATCCTTTATAAGTAAATATTTATTTTGTTCCCTATATAAGATTGCTTTACGATCATACAAATAAGGACTTCCTAAAACCACCCCACAAATATCCAAAGTAACTACATCCAATTCAACCTCATCTATAAACTTTTCGTAATGGAAAATTTGAAAGTACAAGTTTTAATTACCTATAGTTTCACATCATCACAAAGCCAATCCAAAGGATAAGGCTTATGATGTGGGTTAGTTTTGAGTCCTAATTTATTAACAACCTCCTCATAAATTAGATTAGCTTGATATCCACTATCAAAAGAGTATGAATTTTCGTATTCTTTGAAATTAATTTAATGTGGAAAAGCCCATTTCTTTTCTTATCATCATGTATAGTTTGTTTACTAGAAGAAGATGCAACATTTGAAGTACTATTGTTGGAAATTGAAAGATTTGATTTACCTTGAAAACTCATAGTTGTGATCTTAGTTTCATCACCTGAATCAAACCCAATATCATGAACTGCAATGTTTATTTTATTTTCCTTTCCTTTCTTAACCATCCATTTAGGCTTCCTTTTAAGATGTAATTTCCAACATTTAGAATCATCATGGTTCTTTTTAAAATGATTACAAAATGGTTTTTCATCTTCCTTCTTAACAATAGAGTTTGTTTTATGCTTACCCTTTCCTTTTCCTTATTCTTTCAAACTTTTTCCTTCGATTGCTTGTTCTTTTGTTTAAAAGAAGAGGAAGAGGAATCCTTTGTCATTTTCCTCGTGCTTCCAAATGGGTTTTTGAAAATACTACATCAAGATTATTAGGACCTAAAACAAGTATCATATGCCTTAGATAACTATGGAATCCACCAATATATTTAAGCGGTGTTTCTTACCGTGTTTAGGAAAAGTCCTATAATTAGAGCCCTTTTCCTAAACTCCTGTGTGTATCTTTGAACACTTTGTCCCTTAGTTTGTCTTAATGATTTCCAATCCATCATAGCTTGTTGCTTATAACCAAGAGGATAAAATTGTTTCCTAATATTTGAAACAAATTTAGACCAAGAAGTGATTATTATAGCTTTGGTTTCTTCTACTTCTGAATCTTACTCTCCCACCAAATGAGTGTTGTGCCACCCATCCAAAGACTTTCCAAATTAATCTTTGCTTCATCATCAACCATTCTCTGAACCTTACAATATAATTCTATTTTCTTGACCCACTTATCAAACTTCTCTGCATTTAGCTCTCAGGTATACATTGACAATTTAAACTTGATATCTAACTTTAATGAAGGAAAATCAGATTTCAAAGGTTCTCTTTTAGGATTATCAAAACTAGAGATTTATTCTTCCTTACCTTATCTAGTTCCTTTTCCCTTTTTCTATCTTGGTACATTTCTTCCACCATTTCCTTCATCTGTAGGAATGATTGACGAAAGTTTTCTTCCTCTCAATCTCACCATTGTAGGACTTCGATACTATCTAGTACCAATTTTGGGATCTCCTTCAACTAACTCTCCTTCACCCTTCTTAGATCGATACCTTGTTAACATCCAACACATAACTTGCAATCCAAAAACCGTTAATCTGAACCAAAAATCAGTCAAAACCAGCTCTGATACCAGTGATCTAAAAATCAATTTTAACTAGCAATTGTGCACACACTTAACTTTGCTTTGTATTGATTTTTGATATAAAAATTGACTATTATAACCTTTAATATTTTTAATAAAGGAAAAAAAAGGAAAGTACTATATAAAATCATAAAATATAGAGAAGAATCACTATTAAATTAACACAAGAATTGATGATGGAGTTTGGCACTTGTGGCCTACGCCTCGTCTCGGGTTTGGTTGAAAGGGACCGATCTATTAAAATCTTGAAAATAAATTTGTAGAAATATTTATACAAGAATATGATCTTTCATCTCTTTCCTCTACCAAAAATAATAGTAGTCACTTTTTACATCACCTCAAAATTCCTTCTCTAGCTCAAGTTATGAGCAAAACAATATTTCACATAGTCTCGATGCCTCTTCATATATAAAATAGCTTGTTTTATAGTGTTTCCAAAAAAATGGCTCAATGGTTGGCACCTATAATTTTGCATGGGAGGATTTAGGTTCAAATCCCCTACCTCCACTTCCATAGGCACATATCATGGGATTTATCCCACATTTGAAATTGGAGGGCAGTTTAGGCACTTTATATGGCTTATTTTACATGCATATAGGTGGTTATAAGAGCCATTGACTAGTCAAACCTTTTTTTGGGTGCATAAATGGGAACTTTAGCTATGTTTTGGAAATAAATATGGAGATGAGGTATGTTTTAACTAGCATTTAAGATATATATATAAGATATGATCTTGGATTAGGATTAAATATGTGGGATTATTAAATGTGTGGTTTATTATCATGGTTTAATTGCCATATCATTTAGTCCCACATGCATAACACATTGGAAATGTGAAGTAAATATATATGATTTATCTGATAGAACAATATGAATTAGAGGAAATGACACCCTCCATAATCAAGTGTGTTGATCTGGTAGGGCCCCAGAGAAATAGTAGAGGCCCACTTGTCTATCACGAGTGTTAAAGACCAACATTCCAAAATAATTGTTTCTACTTTTGCTTTTTCTATATTGTCCTCATATTGCATTCCTATTGGTCTAATTGTGCACACATCTAACTTGTGTTGTGGTTAAACCATATAACAAAGTGTTGCAGCATGATCTATAATCAAATAAATCATACAAGTAATGAATGTGGAAATAACTAGAAGATAAAATAAACAAGAGAAATATTACACCAGATTTAACGTGGTTCACCTAGTGTGGGCTATGTCCACCAAGAAATGGCCAATATTATTATTTAGTGCTTTATAGAGGAAATAAAATGAAGATTTACTTTCTTCCAACACCTCATAGGATGTTCAATTTTTTTCCCTCACTCACTACTCTTTCTTTCCCACCAAGAAAAACTTACATGCAAATAATTGCTATTTATATTCTCTTCTTCTTACTTACCCTCATATAATGCATACATGCATATATATACACACATATTTGGTAGCTTAAATTTTCTTTTACAATCAATAAATCATCTTTAAAATAATTGATTTATTCTAATTTTCATCAAAAACAAAAATTACGCATACATGTAACTGCAGGTCACCAATTACTTCTGACCGGCATCCGGTCACTTCGACTTTGACCGACCATGCCGGTTATACCTGACCGACACCGGTTATACCTAACCACACCGCTTATTATTGTCAAAACAGTAACATGTAAAATCAAGTTTCTTGTGAAGTAATTAAGCTCCATTCTCAACAATCTCCCACTTGGAGATCAATTGTTGCATTGTACTATGCATCACCATCCTTGGTTCCTTTTCCTTGGCCTATTTCTTCCTCTTCAAGTCTTAAACTTGAAGACCAATAGAAGTGGAGTGAAGCTCCAACTTCTCCCTTACCAATGGCTTCATTAGCATATCTGCAGGTTCTCATCCATATGGATTTTCTCTAACTTTAGTTGTCCATCCTCCAACACATGTCTATCGTGAAGTGATACCTCAACTAAATATGATTTGTTCTTGAATGAAATGTTGAGTTCTTTTCCAGATGAATCATGCACTCGACTATCACTATATAATTTGTAATCCTCTTGCTCCTTACCCAACTCTTCCATGAACTTTCTCATCCATATCATCTCCTTGCTAGCTTCTATAATGCAACATACTCTACCTCTATAGTAGACAAAGCCACAACCTTCTGCAATCTTAAAATCCAGCTAACTTTTGTTCCACCTACTGTGAAAATATATCTAGTGGTGCTCCTCCTGCCATCCAAATATCCAGCCATATCTGAATCAACATAGCCATGTAAAGAAGTATCTGACCCTCCATAGCATAACTCCATGCCGGATGTCCCTCTCAAATACTCTGAGAATCCATTGGACTGATTTCCAATGTTCTTTACCTGGATTAGCCATAAACCTACTCACAACTCCCACTTCCTATGCAATGTTTGGTCTAGTACAAACCATGACATACATAAGACTTCCTACTACTGAAGCATAGGGAACATGTGCCATGTAATCAACCTCCTCGTGTGATGAAGGACACTAATCTTTTCTCAATTTGAAGTGTCCAGCCATAGGTGTACCAACAGGTTTTGATCTTTGCATATTAAACCTTTCCAACACCTTATTGATATAATCCTCCTGAGACAAATACAACTTTTTTTTTCCTATATTGGTGAATTTGCATGCCAAGGATTTTCTTTACAGCTCCCAAATCCCTCATTGAAAATGTGTGAGATAACCTTTCTTTAAGTTTACCAATGTCATACCTACTAGATCCTGCAATCAACATATCATCCACATACAAGAACAAAATAACATAGCTCCCATTTTCAAATTTTTTAAAATAAACACAATGGTTAGATTCACATCTCATATAACCATGCTCATGCATAAAATTGTCAAATCTCAAAACCATTGCCTTAGAGCTTGCTTGAGCCCATATAGGATCTTTTTCAATTTGCACACAAGTTTCTCCTTACCCTTGACTTCATAACCAAAAAACTGTTGCATATAAATCTCTTCATCCAAATCACCATGAAGGAAATCCATCTTCACATCTAGTTTCTCTAAATGCAAATCTTCTACTGCAACTAAGCTCAATACAATACAAATAGAAGTCATCTTAACAACAGGAGAAAATATTTCACCAAAGTCAATGCCTACTTTCTATGTAAATCCCTTTACTACAAGCCTTGCCTTGTATCTTTTCTATCCACCCTCTTCTTCCTTGATCCTATAAACCCACTTGTTTTGTAATGTTCTCTTACTTGTTAACAACTTAACCAAATCCCAAGTTTGGTTCTATTCCAAGGAGTCCATCTCCTCATCCATGCCATGCTCCCATTGAACGTGAGTCTTATCCTACATTTTTTCTTCAAAGCTCTTTGGTTCACCATTATCAGTCAATAATACATAAAATAGATAAGGTGTAAATATTTATGGAGTTTACTTACCTTTGTGACCTTCTCACGGAGTTTGGGGTACCGGAGGCTTAATCTGGACCTCATGGACATTTGTATCCAAATATGATGGTGATCGATGCCAGAACTCCGTGAACCGATGATGTTATTCGATGTTTGGTTTCTTCTTAGAATCGATACTCGATTATATTGACCGATGTCGATCGGGGGTAAATCCGACACTAGATTCTTGTGTAACCTCGTAGGTAATACTTTTAAATCCAAGAGTTCATTTTCATTCACAAAATTCTCAATTGGTTCATCCTTGGGTACCAAAATTTTATCCTTTTACATTCTCTTTTCATTCTATTCAACATCACAACTTCTAATAATTTTAGAATTCTCTAAATCCCAAAAATGGAAACTGAAATCACCAAATCCATAACCAATGAAAGTGCATCTCTATGATTTTACATCCAACTTTTCCTATTTTCCTTATCAACATGTACAAAATCTTCTAAACCAAAAACTTTAAGAAAAAATATTCTACCTCTTTTCCAGTCCAAGCTTCCTCTATATTCCTCCATCTAGTGAACTTGAAGGCCCATAGTTAATAAAATAAACTATTGTATCAACTTGCTTCCACCCAAAATATGTAAGGGTAGTCCAAAATGTATTCTCATACTTCTAGCATGTTCCATGATTGTCATTGTTCATTCTTTCTTACAACACCATTCTCTTGTGGTGTTCTTAGAACCGCTTCTTTCTCTATGTATCCCATTCACTGAACAATAATGATTGAAATCCTTACTACAATATTCACCACCATTTCAGATCTAAGGAACTTTAACTTAGAATTTTATTCATTATCTCATAAAGGGCTTTCTATCTTTTAAAAGTCTCAAAAACATCAGATTTATGTTTAATGCAATAAACCCATACCTTTCTTGTAGCATCATCAATCAAAGTAACATAATACTTGAGATCCTCCATGAGAAGATCTATGAGAAGGGATAATTTTAGTGGTGAATATTCATAATATGATGAATATTCTATTTTTGAAAAATTTGAAAAGGTGAATTTTCTAGCATGGGTCAGTGACCTATTCACCTAAAAATTATAGTTTAATTTTTTTAGGGGTCAGCTTTTCCTACCCTTGAAACTATCCCCTATATAATCCTAGATTATTCGCTCAAGTAGAACACTACTAGCTCACTCATACCACTTGGGGGCATATGTATTATCAAGTATAGTAAATGCACATGATAGGAGGGCAGAGGCTACTGAACGTGCAACAGAGAGTGGAGCTTACGCATATGCGCGATAGAGTTTGTTGACACGCGATAGGGAGAGTTTGTTGACACATGAAAATGGAGATTTTTTTGATGTGTGATAGGAGTGTGGAGGAAGTAGATGCGTGACATAGAGATTTTTTTCACACGACTAGAGGGCGGAGGTCTGCGGATGCGTGACATGATATTTGATGTCACATGTCAACAAGGTTTTTGACACGCATCAATTAACCTCATTGACACAGTCAAAAACCTTGTGATGATGTGACAACAAATCTCATGTCATCTACGCCTTCTTCTATACACCACTTAAAAATTAGGCAAAAATTTTACCGTTTGGACCCCAAAAATTTCCTTCCTTTGGCAAACTAGTTCCGAGGATATTTACGTTGTATTTTCCACCTCCGATTTTCAAGAGGTCTCTTAAAATGAACCCACTACCCGAGAGTGGTCCCCACACATCTTAGTGTACAAGCTCCAATTTTTACTCCTTCTTTGTTGCCATAACTTTGAGAAATCTCACTCTCTTTTGCTTTCCAAAGATACAATGCTCACAAAAATCAAGATCTAAATCTTTCAAATCTAATAACTTACCCTTAGCCTTTAAGATCTACATTCCTTTTTTACTCATATGGCCCAACCGATTATGCCACATGTATGCATCTGAATCTAAAGTAGATAGTGTAGAAAATGAATTAGTAATATAGGTAGATAAATATAACGTTCATACATTCTTACCTCTTTCCATAACAAAATCACCCTTGGTGACTTTCCAAGAATCTCTGTAAAAGTAACCATGTAACCAAATTCACCTAGTTGACCTACATAAATAAGATTCATCCTAAGGCTTGGCACATGCCTCACATCTTTCAATACCCATGTATTTCCATTTAAATTTTATATGAACTTCCCCTTTACCAATAATACTGCAAGGTTCATCATCACCCAAATAAACATGCCCAAAATTTCCTTGGACATAATTTATGAAATAACCCTTATTAGGGGTTGCATGGAAAGAAGCTCCTGAATCTAAAACCCATGATTCAATTTTATTATCTAAAGAAATAATAAGAGCATCTTGCATTACCTCTAATGTAGCAAGATTTGCTTCTTTACCTTTTTTTGGTTGTTGGTTCTCTTTATCCTTTGACCAACAATATTTCTTTACATGTCCTTTCTTTCCACATTTCTAACAAGTAATTCCCTTACTTCTAGATTTAGATCTACTATCCCTTGACTTTGATTTCCCATTACTCTTACTCTTGGATCTCTCCTTCTTCCTACCCCTACTTTCTACATTCAAAGCATTTCTAGATGATGATTCCTCTATACTCTTCCTACGAATTTCTTCATTCAAGATTATACTAACCACATCATCAAACTTCAAAATATTATTAGCAGATGTTGTATTACTAACAACCATTACCAAGTTATCCCAACTATCAGGAAAATAACATAAGAATAAAATTTCTTTTACTTCATCATCAAATGGTATAAAGAACCATTTTAACTCGATTTATAATAGATCGAAAATCATTCAAATGACTAGATGCGAGATCCACCTTCATGCATCTTAGAACTAAATATTTCTTCATCAAATAAACTTTATTTGAAGCACTAGGTTTTTCATATAAATTAGCAAGATATTTCATTAACTCTACCATAGAATCCACTTCTATAATATTGGAAGCCATGGATGCTGCCAGGCTCAATCTTATAGATCCCAAATCCTTTATGTCAAGAATCTTCCATTCTTCATCACCATCTTCATAGGTCTAGACTTCTCATCCAATAGGTAAATATAAATCTCTTTGATACGAGATAATCCTCAATCTGCATCTTCCATAATTGATAATTACGACCGTCAAATTTCTCTACCTTGTATTTGTTTTCTTCTACTCATTGCTATAGCTCCCACTCAACCAAAAACCCTCTGAATAAATCTTTCAACACAAAAACCCTCAAACAAAGCTTTGATACCATTTGTTGTGGTTAAACCATATAACAATGTTACATAGATCTATAATCAGATAAATCATACAAGTAATGAATGCAGAAATAACTAGAAGATAAAATAAACAAGAGAAAGATTACACCAAAGTTAACGTGGTTCACCCAGTGTGGGCTACGTCCACCAAGAAATGGCCAATATTATTATTCAATGCTTTACAGAGGAAATACAATGAAGATCTACTTGTCTTCCAACACCTCACAGGATGTTCAATTCTTTTCCCTCACTCAGCTACTCTTTCTTTCTCACTAAGAAAACTTACATGCAAACAATTGCTATTTATATTCTCTTCTTCTTACTTACCCTCATACAATGCATACATGCATATATATCTATTTTGGGTAACTTAACTTTGATTTTACAATCAATAAATCATCTTTAAAATAATTGATTTATTCTAATTTTTGTCAAAAACAAAAAATTGCGTGCACAGGTAATCATCACGCTGATTCTTGCCTAATGTCACTGGTCACTTCCTAACACGGTCACTTCGACTAACACTGTCGGTTACATCCTAAAAACACCATTCAGTAAAAGAAAGTTTATTGTGAAATAATTAAGATCCATTCTCAACAACTTACACGTAGTCCCAAATTTTTCCAATTGACCAAAAATTCTAGTGGCCATAACTTTTGCAAATGAGCTATGTTTCCTACAAATGCGATATCAATGAAATCATCTAATTTTTCTCCATGCCATGTAACTCGATTTTAATTTTAGAAGATCATATATTGGCATTTCTCGGTGAGGATCCCTAGATCATGGGGTAGTTTAAATGAAAAGTAGAGGGTTCACAAGCCTAGGTAGTACACATGCCTAAAATAACTACTGAGCTTTAGAAGAATATTTTGTGAGCTCTATAAGGAGTTAGATGTAAAAATAAACATCATCAGAAAGATTATTCCAAGAACTACATGATAGTGAAATTATATTTTTCGTAAAACATTGGTGTATAGGGTTTTCAGGTAGTTTTTCTTAGGCACATGTGGAGTCCTAAATACAATTCCCATTTTTTCATGGATCAAATGGAAGAATAATTAAATGATACCCCCACCATTAGATTAGAAATTTCATTTAAATTTAGGATAATATAAAATTTCACCAAGAAATTCCATCGAGAGTTCAAGTTATCATTGTTCCAAGTTACCCTCTTAAAGATAGTTCGGGAGTTAGTCAATTTTCGGGAGGACACGTGTCAGCACCAAAATATTGGAAGGATTTTATGTCCTCGATGTCCCTAAGGTCAGGTACATCAACCTTGGAAAAATGTTCCCATCCCCCTCATGTGACCTTCAAACTTGACAGTTCAGCCCCTAAGTGCATTTTTGGAGCTCAAATTCCTGTCGTTAGATCGAGGACACGTGTTAGCTCTAGGACCATTGTGGAATTTGATGTCCCTCATGTCACTAAGAGGCAGGGATAGAAGACATGGAAAATGTGCCCAACCCCTAAGGGAGTCTTTTGGTCATCCACGTGACCGACTTTCATCCCTTAGTGCTTTAAAGTAGATTTTTCACCTCCAGTCCCTATGTTTGAATCAAGGACACGTGTTGTCCTCTTGACCACCATGGAATTTGATGTCCCTCACATCCCTAAGGTCAAGGAAATCAAGTCATGAAAATTTTCCCATCACTCTCCCTCCATGATTTCAAAAATTTAAAATATTCACAAATTCTCATGCCATCATATCTCCATTCTTCCTTTGTAACTTCTCATCCATCATTCCGCCATTTCTGAACCTCAAAATAGACCTGACACCAAGGTACTTCCCTTCACTCCACAAAATCATATAGGTCCCGAATGAAATATGAGCAAACACAAAAGGAGAGGCATATAACAAAGAAGGAGAAAATAAAGAAAACTCCATGGCCATGAAATGAAAGGTTGAAGAAATATCTCAAATGGATGTGAAAAAAAAATTTGTATTTTTATGTTCATTTATCTACCCAAGGCCATCAAGAAGATACCTCCAATCTCCTCTCATGTAACAGCATCCATAGTAAAGAAATCCCACTTCTGGCTCAATGAAGAAAAAAATCCAATTTCCCATCAAACCGTTGGGCGAAATGAAGTAGAATTACATGAAGCATTAGAAGAAAAAAATACATCAAAAATATAATTTTTTTCACAAATGGAGGAGAAAACCAGACCTGCATTTTGAGGTCCATTAATGGCTACCGCATCTAGAAGCACTATCAGGCCCAAAATTTGAAACTTTAAAATCTCCTAGACTATTAAGCGGGTGGGCCTAAAATTTTAGAGGGGTGATATTGGGAAAAAACACATATAAAAAAAAATTATTCTACATCAATCTGACCTCTAGAATCCCACTTTCAAAAAATAACAGTCTACTACATAGGGATTGCTATTTCGGGAAAGTCATCAATAGAAGAACTTGCAAAGGAGACGGTGACATTGAAGATGCACTACAACTAAGAACTCACCAGAACAGGCATTTTAAAACTTACTAAAAATAGTAAGTGGGCCCACAGACACCGCTAAAAATATAAAGTTGATCTAGAAGGAACAAGGAATGCATGGAGAAAGAGGAAAATAGATCCACAACATCTAGTTGAAGATCGGGGACTTGATTTTTCACACTTACTAAAAATAGTAAGTTGTTCTTTCTGGGCTAAACATGAAGTCAAAGTGGATGGGTCAGAAGTTGACACAGCCCTTCACCTGTGAGTATGACATGGAAGAAAACAATGTCTTGTACATGGACCTAAATGACCTTAAGACTTGCATGGCCTCCAAGGACTGAAAGAGGATTGAAGACTAGATATTAACAATTGGCTTGTTCATCGTTGCGGGGCACCCGATTATCTGTGCATAGTCTCAAGTTAGTCCTAGCCTGCTCTTTCCACTATGAGCCAGAGAGATGAACCATCCAAGTGATAATGGTACAATGATGGTTCTCATTATTCCTAGGATGATTTTACTCTCTCTCAGGATACCAACATCCCCAACATGGTCGTCATCTCAAATAATAGGGCCTTTCACGATCGGGAAACAATAGATTCATATGTCTAAGGAGTAGTGCTCGCCTCATGGTTGAAAATAGGAATAAATCCTTCTAGGATGCCAAACAATCTTCCAAGGTGTGAGTTCCGAGAAGGGTATTCTCGATGTGTTGGTTGTATATTTTGTCAAGACGAAATATGAGGTTCAACCATAGTACATGGGATTAATTCCTCCTCAAAGACAAAGTGAGGCTGATTGTTTATTACTAATCTAAAACACAATAGAAATAATACATACAATATTCACACTAATCTAACCATAGGATTAGGATAGAATCTGAAAGCCACATCCACAATAGCTGGAAATATGGCTACTTTGGAAATAAAATAGATTAGAATGGATGCATCACAAGGAAATAACATGAACGTACTTTATTTCAAGAAAACACGAGATCACAAAATAATAATATGAGTTCTAGATAACAAATGTAATGTAATTTTTGAAATAATTTAAAATGATTGAGAACGCTAAACCGAGAATAGCTTAAGATCCTGAACATAAGAGCAATATCTTAAGAGAGATGAATCTCACAACACAAAGTTTGCAAAAATGACATCAATTTTTGTTCTTTGAATGATTGAAAGAAAATACAAAGTTCTTCTTCTGATCAAAGGTTCTCAATATTCCAAAAATCTCAACCCTTTGGAATGCATAAGCATCCCTTATTTATAATAAAAGAGTAGAGAAAAATAGGATAAATCCTAGAAAATAGTCTTTTAACAAGAGTCCTATTTTGCTTAACTCTCACACAAGAGACCAAGTCAAAATTTGCTTCTTATGTGAAACGAAAATGAAAAAGGCATGTCAATTTCAAGATTGAAATGACATGTTGCATTGTGACTTAGTCTGAATCATCATCTTTCTCTTCTTCGTCTTTCCCTTCTTCCAGAAAGCTTGTTTGTTCGAAATTCTTAGAATTTCCGGATTCTACCCTACATCTTAGCTTCATCTGGTGCATTGGAATGATTGCTAATACACCTCACTTGACACATGTACCAACTACCGATAACAACTAGACATTAATGACATGTCATCATGCTTGGAGTGTCTGAAAACCTATAACAAAGGATTTGCTTCATTTCAGGTTTCAGGTTTTGGAAACATGAGACATGATGCATTTCAGGTTTTAGGTTTCGAGAAACATGAGACATGATGCATTTCGGGTTTCAGGTTTCGAGAAACATGAGACATGATGCATTTGCTTCATTTTAGGTTTCGGGTTTTGGAAACATGAGACATGATGCATTTTAGGTTTCGAGTTTTGAGAAACATGAGACATGATGCATTTCGGGTTTCAGGTTTCGGAAACATGAGACATGATGCATTTTCTTCATTTCAGGTTTCAGGTTTCAGGAAACATGAGACATGATGCATTTTGGGTTTTGGGTTTCAGGAAACATGAGACATGATGCATTTGCTTCATTTCAGGTTTTAGGTTTCGGGAAACATGAGACATGATGCATTTGCTTCATTTCGGGTTTCAGGTTTCGGGAAACATGAGACATGATGCATTTCGTTTTGGGTTTCGGGAAACATGAGACATGATGCATGAGATGTTTAGATGCTTCTAAGTTCAAAACCCAACATGAAGGACTTAGGCAATTCGGGTTTCGGGTTTTGGGAAACATGAGACATGATGCATGAGAGAAACATGTTTTCATGCAATAAAAACTAAAAACTCAAAATCTCTTTCAAAAGGGATTTTTAAGAGATTTTTCAAAAAATTCTAATGGTTATCTCAATTTTTAGCTGAAATCACTAAAACGGGATAACAACTGGCTCTAGTTGGGGACTTTCTTTGAGACATCAAAGGAAGAGAACTTAGAATCTCTGGCTTTATCCATTGGGCTATGGAGTCAAAAAAAAGAAGAAAAACAAAACAAGGAAAGAAAGAAGATGAAAAGCAAACACACGACAGAAAACAAAGTATGTACAATGCAAGAGAGCACCTCGCATTAATGATGGAACAACTTCAGATGTTGGCCATTGAAAGGTAAGGGGAGTGACTCTCCATCAAGATATGATAGATAGAAACTATTTTCACCATTCAGCTGGTGAATCTTAAAAGGTCCTTTCCACAAAGAATCAAATTTTCTGTGCATTCCTTTCTGCTCCCTTCTCTTATCCCAAAGCAACACCAGATCTCCAATTTGGAAACTACGTTGCCTTGATTTCTTGTCAAAAAATTTCTTTACTTTTCTCTGATGATCCGCAATGTGATCAACCACCTTGCTTCATTCCTCTTCTAGCTTGGCTAAGTACATAACCCTTTTTTCAATAGAATCTTGAAAAGTCACATCTTCGACTACTTTGGCCAACTATAAGGCTGGAAACTCTACTGAGATGGGAATCTCAAAGATCAATCCCATACAAGATGGTGGAAAGGGGACATTCCTATAGCTCACTTTGGGGTAATCTGATCCACCCACAATGCATCATACAATGCTTTGTGCCATGTCCTCTAGTTTTCATCTACCAGCTTTCTAATTATGGTAACTAGGTTCTTGTTGTTGGACTCAGCTTGCCCATTACCTTGGGGATAATAGTTAGATGAGTGAGCCAGGGTGATGCTAAATCCATAAAAAAATTCTATCAACTCATGTGATGAGAAATTGGAGGCATTATCAGCCACAATCTTGTGAGGCACACCAAATCTAACAATTATATTTTCTTTAAGGAATTTACACATGGCTTCTGAGGTTACCTGCTTGATTGGTGTAGCTTCCACCCACTTGGTAAAATAGTCTATAGCAGTAAGTACATAATTGTGTCCAGTGTTGAGGTAGGATTCAACATTCCAATGAATTCAATTCCCCACTGGTGGAAATGTTCTTCAATCACTATGGGCTTCAGGGGAAGAGCTGCTAGCTTAGGGTGACCAACGAAATGTTGACAAGCTTCACACTTGGACACCCATTCTGCTGAGTCCCGAAAGAGGGTAGGCCAATAGTACCTAGCCCGTAGGATCTTATACGTTGTTACGAGAGGATGAGAAATGTCCTCCACATGCTAGACTATGGAAGGATTCTAGTAACTTTACCTGCTGTGATTTATCAACACAGCGTAGGAAAACACCATCAATACCTTTCTTATATATTTTGTTATCCCACAGGAGGTATCTTGCAGATCTTAACTTGACTGTCCTCTTCTCCTTTTGGCTTAAATGTGGGGGCATTCACCATAAGTCGAAAGAAAGCAATATCTATGTACCATTCATCAGTTGTGTTCACGAAAAGCACCATAGGCAACGCTGAGGAGGCATCTTCAATCCCTTCGCATTCTGTTTCAGCATGATTTTCTGCGATCAATTGGAAAAGGCCCTTTCCTCGTACCAACTTGGTAGGTCTAATGTCCAAGTCATACTCCTAAACTTTAGCTATCTAGTTACCTCATTGACTACCCAACTCTTGTTGAGTCAAAATAGATTTAACAGCAGTGTCGGGAACGAGAACGAGGGTATGAGAGTTCAACACATAGTACCTAAAATGTTTCACCACTCGCACTACTGCGTAAGCATGCTTTTCAATCTGTGACATTTTTAGTTCATGTTCCTTTAGTGGGCAGCTCATGAAAGTGATGGGAGCTTCAATGCCCTCTTCGTTCTCCTGCATCAGGATGGCTGACACTATGTGTGTGTGGAAGCGTAGCTATACATGATGAAGTCTTTTTTGAAATCTGGACATACTAGGATAGGAGCGCAAGCAATTACCCTTTTGATTTCATCAAATGCAAGCTTCCCTTTAGTACTCCATCGAAATGGAATTTTTCCTTTCATCATCCCAAGGATATCCTTGGTTTTATCAGCGAAATCAGGTACAAACCTTCTTAGGAAATTGACTTTTCCAAGAAGGAGTGAACTCCAGTTTTACTTGTGGGTAGGGTAAGGCTTTGAATGGCCTTCACCCTTTCTGGGTTGATCTTGGTTCCTTCTCCAGTCACAATATGACCCAACAAATTTCCTTCGGTCACTCCAAACATGGACTTCTTGGGATTTAATGAAATTCCATGATGCCGCATCTCAAGAGTACTTGTTCTAGATGATCATAATGATCGCTCCATTTTTTAGAGAAAATGGTCAAGTCATCCAAATATACCACTATGGATCTACCCATCAAGTCTCTAGAATGCTAAGTCCATAGCTCTTTGAAAGGTAGCTTTGGCATTGATTAAGCTGAAAGGCATCCTCCTGTAAGCAAAGGTCCCCCATGGGGTTGTGAAGGTCGTCTTGTGTTGATCCTCAAGCAGCTACCTCAACTTGATTATATCCTAAAAATCCATCGAGCATGGATAGCATTTCTGATCTAGTAATGGTCTGTAACACCTGATCCATGATAGGTAAGGGATAGTTGTCTTTTAATGAAGACTGATTTAGGTTCCAGAAATCAACACAAATCTAGATTTCTCCATTCTTCTTCCTGACAGGTACGATATTAGCAACCCAGGTGGAATGGTGGATTGGAAAGATAATCCTAGCATCTAGCATCTTCTGGATCTCTGCAAGAATGGTTCCTGAGATTTTGGGATTATAATGCCACTGCTTCTACCTGTAGGGTTTTACATCGGGCTTCAAAGGGATACTGTGTTGTACGTCTTTGGGCTTGAAGGATTTTAAATCTATAGGACCAGGCTAAGACATCCATGTATCTCTTTAGGAGTGAAGTGAATTTTTCTTTCTCTTTGGGGAACAACACTTCCCAATATTCACCATCCAAGGTTGATCAAATGAACCTAGATTGACCTGATCTACTTCCGAGGAAGAAGCTCCTTCAATTTGTCTCTTGTTTTGAATGAAACGGTCATGCTTGTCAAACAAGCCCTCCAGAGAAACCAACCCTTTGGGAATCTTGTTGCCTTTAAGCTCTCACCATCAACCTCTTGATATGGATCTGAAATAGATTCACGAAAGCTGATTTCAAACCTTCAAAGTATAGCTCACTAAAATTATCAGTTTTTTCTAGAAAAGACAACACCTATTGATCATCATTGAAAACTTGCCAATGAGCCGCATTATCCGAGATATCGGGATGATACACAATCTCAATGGTGTATGTATCTTGTTTAACTAGGGATGAGGGAGAAGGAGGATGCGACACGGCT
This sequence comes from Taxus wallichiana var. yunnanensis, assembly GCA_018340775.1. NCBI lineage: Eukaryota > Viridiplantae > Streptophyta > Pinopsida > Cupressales > Taxaceae > Taxus > Taxus wallichiana. Next base: position 861,724,313 of record CM031235.1, read on the forward strand.
AAAGAATCAACATTATCGTTATAATCTCTCAAAACTGCCTTGATGGAGAATGCGTCAAAGCATTCTATATTATCCCAAACTTTGTTCCTGTAATGTCTCAAGCGATCATTTTTTACTTGATAGATCCCCTTGACCTGGTTGACAATCAGCTCTGCATCTCCTTGAACCTTGAGATTTCAAATTCCCTTCTGTCTAGCCATTTCTAATCCTAGTAATAGAGCTTCATATTCAGCTGTGTTATTAGTATTATCAAACTGTAACTTGAAGGCAGAGGGGAAGATCTCGAATCAAGAGATATAAGAACTACACCAGTGCCCGATCCAGTGGTTGAACAACTACCATTGAATTTGAGGGTCCAAATAGCATTAGAATCTTCTTCCTTGACATCTACAGCTAGTACCTCTGATGTCATGAAATAATTTCCAAAACTAGCATCTTCGAAAAGAATTTGAGCCTTAGGGTCATCTGATTTAGTTACCAAATACTTTGCCTGAGGCTCAGGATGGAGAACATGATAAACCCCATTGACTGGAATTTTGGCCTTGGTCCAATCCATATTAATCTCTCCTCCGATGACGTCTTTACAAAAACATCTACCCAAGAGGATACCGTAAGTCACAGGAATGCCGCAACTAGAATGGTCATTTTCACTCTCTTTTCTGGGAAGGAAATGAATACAAACTATGCATCTTTGATTTGACCAATCAAGGGAACTTGCTTGGTTTCCATGGAGTAACACCATCCATATGACTTATTCAAAGTAAGCCCAAGGGCATGGGCTACTTTTGCGGGCATAACATTTCGAGGCCCCGATTCGATGATGCAATTGCTGAGTTTAAACCCATTTATAAGCAAAGACAAATAGAACGGTTCAATATTTCCTGAAGAAGAAGCAGAGGTCAGATTGTTCTAAGGTGGGGATTGAGTAGGATTTGGCAAAAGAACTTTTGAAGGTGGGGGAATGGTAGCTTTACTTCTAATGAATTTGGTGAGTTTTTCAAACTGTTCAGGATTTGACTGAAGGTATTCTACTTCTGACATTTAGATCTTGGTTCTTTTTACATGGTCGATAATGTCAAAAGTAGTATAATAAGGAGTGATGGTAGGTTTAGTTCTAATCACATGAGCTTGAGCTGAGGTATTGACCTTGGGAGAAGGAGAATGAGGGGAAGTTGTTACCTTTTTGGTGACTTCTCTTTCAGTTTGCGCTGAGATAGGAGTACCTCTCTTAACTATGGCTATGGGAGCTTCCTTGTTCTTCTCCTTGGGGCTTTCAAGAGGTTTTCTTGGATTTTGAGATTGGGATCGAGTGAAGATAGCAAATGACTGACCATCCGGTGCACATTCATCTTCCTCGTATTCCAAATACCCAATGCTGGAGTCGCCAGCAATCATCATAAGACTCATCAGCGTATCCTAAAGCTTCAAAAGCTTTAGAGGAATCCTATTCTTCTGGTTCTTCCTCTTCTTCAATTATCTCTACTATGTTAATGGGAGGAGCTTTGATTGCCAACCTCGGTTGAGTAGGAGTTAACCACGGCACTCGTCTCTCAGTAGGTGCACCATGGGCGTTATTGAAATTCCATCTCGGGATATCCCGATACGGAACATTGCTCACCTGCTGGGACATTTGCTTTTTCAAGGCAATCAAATCATTAGCCATCTTTTGAATTATAGGGTCAGTATTACTTTGGGAAGAACCTTGATTTTTAGGCTTGGGTGCATCTTTCCTGATTCTTCCTGCCAGAATGAGATCATCTTCTATTTCAATAGTTGTGGACTGAGCGATAGCCAAATCAGGGATAGCCAACCTTCTTAATAGGAAGCTCACATCAGGGGGCTGAGCATTAATGAAGAAGCATTTCTGATTTTCTAGAGTAGGTACAACTATTTCTAGAATCTTTTGATCAACTTGTTGAATTTTTCCATGAAGTCCCGCATGGGTTCGTGAGATTCCTTCTTCATATGGGTAAGTTGTGCTAACAAAGCATGAGAATCTTTAGCTGGTTTGAATCGTGCTTCAATCTGGTCCTCATGGTAGCCCAGTTTGTGATGCATGCGTTTAGGAAGGTGGTAAAACCATTCGGTTTCCACTATGAATGTTTCAACGAAGATTCAAACAGGAGACATCTTCATGAGCTACTCCAAGACACCACATGCTACAAAGAAAGATGCAATGTGTTCATCAGGATGCTGACTTTCCCATCACCATTGAACTTGGGAATGTTCTTACGTGATCCATGTGGTAACTCGTGCAATGGTGGAGTTAAAGAAAGAGGACCAATAGCTGCGCCCCAAGGCATAGGTTGTGTTGCCATCCTTCTGAAAAGAGTGTGTATAGGGATCTAAATGTCGGAAAGAATAACACATTACAAGTTGTGACACTTCTCATTCTACGGGGATCCGATTTCTCGAACAGGTGAAGAACTTCTGGTTTGGTTAGAAATAACGCTATTGGGGGAAAGACTGAAATTATGCTGTTGTAGCAAATCAAAGAGTGGATCAATTTCACCCTGGGCTCGGTGGGACCGAGTGAAGATCTTTCCAGCCAGCTTGAACTAGGAAAGAGGTCTTGTTGAAAATAAGGCAAATACGGAGTCACCAGACACCAAGAGGATAAGCTTTATACTATTAATCCGTATTCCCTAGTAGAGTCACCAAAACTGTTGGTTGGATATTTTTCAAGATGAAATATGAGGTTCAACCACAGTACATGGGATTGAATCCCTCCTCAAAGACAGGTGAGGCTGCCTATTTATTACTAATCTAAAACACAATAGAAATAATGCATACAATATTCACACTAATCTAACCATAGGATCAGGATAGAATCCTGAAAGCCACATCCACAATAACTGGAAATATTGTTGCTTTGGAAATAAAATAGATTAGAAAGGATGCATCACAGAAAGGAAATAATGGGAACATACTTTCTTTCGAGCAAACACAGATCACGAAATAATAATACGAGTTCTAGATAACAAATGTAATGTAATGTTTGAAATAATTTAAAATGATTGAGAATACTAAACTAAGAACAACTTAAGATCCTGAACATAAGAGCAATATCTTAAGAGAGATGAATCTCACAACACAAAGTTTGCAAAAATGACATCAATTTCTGTTCTTTGAATGATTGAAAGAAAATACAAAGTTCTTCTTCTATCAAAGGTTCTCAATATTCCAAAAATCTCAACCCTTTGGAATGCATAAGCATCCCTTATTTATAATAAAAAGAGTAGAGAGAAAATAGGATAAATCCTAGAAAATAGTCTTTTAACAAGAGTCCTATTTTGCTTGACTCTCACATAGGAGACCAAGTCAAAATTTGCTTCTTATGTGACGAAACAAAATGAAAAATACATGTCAATTTCAAGATTGAAATGACATGTTGCATTGTGACTTAGTCTGAATCATCATCTTTCTCTTCTTCATCTTTCCCTTCTTCCAAGAGCCTGTTTGTTCCAAAATTCTTGGAATTTCCGAGGATTGTGCCTTACATCTTAGCTTCATCTTGTGCATTGGAATGATTGCTAATACACCTCACTTGACACGTGTACCAACTACCAGACAACAGACATTAATGACATGTCATCATGCTTGGAGCGTCTGAAAACCTATAACAAAGGATTTGCTTCATTTCAATTTTCAGTTTCGGAAACATGAGACATGATGCATTTCAGGTTTTGGGTTTCGAGAAACATGAGACATGATGCATTTCGGTTTCGGTTTCAGAAACATGAGACATGATGCATTTGCTTCATTTTGGTTTTAGGTTTCAGGAAACATGAGACATGATGCATTTTGGTTTTGGGTTTCAGGAAACATGAGACATGATGCATTTCGGGTTTCGGGTTTCGGGAAACATGAGACATGATGCATTTTCTTCATTTCAGGTTTTGGGTTTCAGAAACATGAGACATGATGCATTTTGGGTTTCGGGTTTCGAGAAACATGAGACATGATGCATTTCGGGAAACATGAGACATGATGCATTTTCATTTCGGGTTTCGGGTTTCGGGAAACATGAGACATGATGCATTTTGGGTTTTGGGTTTGAAAACATGAGACATGAGGCATTTCGGTTTCGAGGTTTCGAAAACATGAGATATGATGCATTTGCTTCATTTTGGGTTTCGGTTTCAGAAACATGAGACATGATGCATTTTGGGTTTCGGTTTAGGAAACATGAGACATGATGCATTTCGGGTTTCAGGTTTCGAGAAACATAAGACATGATGCATTTCGGGTTTCGGGTTTCAAGAAACATGAGACATGATGCATTTGCTTCATTTTGGGTTTTGGGTTTTAGGAAACATGAGACATGATGCATGAGATGTTTAGATGCTTCTAAGTTTCAAAATCGACATGAAGGACTTAGGCAATTCGGGTTTCGGGTTTCGGGAAACATGAGACATGATGCATGAGAGAAACATGTTTTCATGCAATAAAAACCTGAAAACCCAAAATCTCTTTCAAAAGGGATTTTTAAGAGATTTTTCAAAAAATTCTAATGGTTATCTCAATTTTTAGTTGAAATCACTAAAACGGGATAACATGATGTCATCACTCTCCTCAGTAGAGTTATGGGTGAAGAAAGCACAAGAGACTTCCAGGACTAGATGGGCCTTTTCATCCTGACATTGATAGAAAAGGAAAGCATATCATTGGTAGGGGTAGATCATCAGCAATAATATCCATATGCAATTGCTCCAAGTTCCCACGAAAAGGAATTTCCACATGAATTCTTACCTAGTTTATCTCCTTGCAAGCTCAAGATCATTCAAAGGATTGGCTCTCACGTAGAACATTGCTACCAAGGTGCCTACATTTGAGAAACTTCCATAGTTGGTAATGGAGGAGAGCAATAGGCATTTCACTCACGTGAATGATGCATTCACCATGTATGTGGTCTAAATCTTAGATGGGGATATTAAATCTAGAATGTCACCATGGCATCATCCCTGATCAAGGAATATGGCTCATACTTCATACAATTCTCAACCTTCTCCTACATATGAGTCACTAGCTTTGACCAAGCTCCGCTGAGACTACCTAAGTACCTCAGTGACCAGATTGTATTGTTTGAGCTTTGCAGAAGATCACTCAAGTGAATAAAAAGCTCAGAAGTAGGAGAAAGAAATTGATTTCATTCCCTATATCTCTAGGGGTGTTCATGTGTAAAAGCTCAAATGACGCATCTCACTTGGAGGTCACTTTCGCACATCTAAATTTACATTCCTATGTCATTAGGCCCAAATTTGACATCCAAGAAGATCCCAACTCGTTCTATGTCCCAGAATTACAACATGAGCCACAAGTCGAGGACTACTAGGCCAACTATATTGACGAGTTTGAAGTACGTGAAAAGGACCACATGAGGATGAAAATTAGCGAGATGAAGAAATTCAAGTTCTCTTGGTATGAAGACATCTTGCATGATGATGGGATAGAGATGTACGACCTTGAGTACGTAGCAGTCAAGATGTCCCTAATGCCCCAAATCAACTGGCATGTTCGTGAATCAGGAGATATATTAGAGCGGACTAAAAAGGTGGTGAGGAGAATGAGTAACTAGTTTTAGAAGAAGAGGACTATAATCATCCAGAGGAATTTCTCCAAGCCATAATAAAGCTTCACATCATTCATCTTCAAAAGTGGTGGAGGTGACTTCTATCTCTAAACACTTTAGAGTGAGTTCAAAAAGGAAGGCCACATAATTGGAAACTTCTTCCCGTGAGAAGACACCCAAGAAATTGGCATTGGCTCACTGGAGGAAAACTTGATCTCAGTAATGAAAACAGAAAATCTAGTAGCAGAAGCATAGGTGAACAAGGAGTACATGGTTCACAATTCAATCTTCGAGCTACCACAGGAGGTCTCGCCTCTTGTTGACACCAACACCCCTCTCATTCAAGACTTACCTCCTCCTCCTCCATAATAAAGAATGGTTGGTGCACCCATCATTGAGCCTAAATCTAGTGAGATGTTTCTGTGGATGTGGGAAATGGTCATCCTTGACACTCACACTATGCAACAAGTAGCAGCCCCTAATCTATCAGTGATTGTCTCATTGGCTAAAGAAAAAGGTTAAGAAATATTACACATACAACATCATGATTCTACAACAGGGGAGACATGTAATCCATACATTGAAGTAGCTCACCAAAGGTAATTAAGCCGGTGGATGAAATGACATCGCAAACTACGAGATGAGTACGATCCAATTTGTACTAGCTACTCATGAGGGATATTTTCACATATATCAATAATCTTCTACTCGCATGGTGGAAAGGATTAAAGAATATAAAGAGAAGATTAAGGTACTATTGACAATCATCCTTGGAAGATTGAGTGTCAAAGCCATGGGAAACCTTAGGTTAGTGGGACATGCACCCTAAGGAGACCTCCATATTTTAAAGAAGTTGGTTCTTCTCTGTAGTATTGCAAGATGAGGGTTAGAAAAGTGAAACAAAACTTTAATTTTAATGGGGGTGATGTGCCAAACGAGCCTTCCAAGAAATCAATCGAGAATGTAATTTCTGAAAAGGGAAAATGGTGAATGACTGAAAAGGGTGGATGAAATTGCACCATAGGCTAGAGAAGATCACATAGAACACTACCTCAAACTACTTAAGCACAACTTCAAAGATAGTAACAACATTGTAGAGATGCACAATTTCTATATGAAAATAAAGGCGATCAGAGACAACAAAGATATGTGAAGGATGGAAAAAATGCACCACAGGGCATATTATATTACTCCAAAAATTGTACAATATTACAATAGAAAAGAGGCAAGATTGCTATTACAAAACCCAGGAAGAAGGCTAGAGCTCCAGGCCTCTACCTTTTACAGAAGAGGGACTGAGACAAAGTGAAGAAAACTCGACCGATTCTCTCTATATATATATCCTTTTGTATTTTTATTACAATATATATATATATAGAGGAGGAGGAGGAGATAAGAATCCATCCTTTACTCCTTTCCAACTACTTTTAATTATGATAAATGGAGCAAAGTGACAAGAAAATATTTTTAGAGATCTTCTCACGCTTTCCCATTATCTTCCCTTTTTGAAGAGTGAGATCCATGCCTATTTAATGCATCTTTAACTATTTTGTGACCAAATCTTTTGAGATGGACTCACCTTTTGAGGAACACCCTTCAGCTCTTTATTACATAACTATATCTTTTGATCTCTTTGTGCATTGGTTCTTGGGATCATGATTCAAGTGGCGCGTGTTTTGTCATTCTATTGGAACGACCCTTTGAATGCAGGTAAATAACTTGAGTATTCGCAAGTTATGAGTCTTCACATGGGACACTCGCATTAACTTCATTACTAGAAAGTGACAAGAAAAATGACCCTTTATTTTCAATCTTTATAAAAAGTCTTGAGCATTTAAAACTTACAGATAAGTCTCATAATCACTCATACATGATACATGGCTTGTCACCTTTTGTGACCTACTTCAACCTGGAGTCCATTTTTTGTAAGATCCACATGGAAGGCCTGCGCATCCTTAATATTTTTCTTTTCCTTAGGCTTTGGGAATCTAATGTGTTGACACTTGGCATTATTCATGAGCAAGCCATTTTGTTCATTTGGGAAAGTAAAGGACCATGTTGTATATAATGTCAAAACCCCTTTTAGGTGGAGTCCTTTATAGCTGGTTCCATGTGGAAACCCCATGGGATTCCTATACTTTATTCCCTCCTTTGACTCTTGAATTTGCACCGGTTGGACACTTGGCATCATCCACGAGCCTGTTGTTTTCTTTGTGATTTGGCTAAGTCTTTTCCATTAGCAAAGATTCGACTCCGAATGGGCTTCAAAATGTAGGAATGCTCCTGCTACGAATTTAGATTAGAGGTACTAGAGGAACAAGTACAAAATATTTCATCTTATGTGCAACACTTGGTGGAACCAAGCACTACAACACTTCCTATTGAGAAATTGGCGCCCATCAATAGCTTTGATCCAAAATCCATCAGAAGAATGTATGATCTCACGATACAGGGTGAGAAAACAATGAATGGATCGAATCAATCTTTGAAAAAGGGAAGCCAACACTCCAAGAGGTAGTCAAGATCTTTGCGTACATGTGCACAACAACCAACAGAATATAAGCACTCAAAGAGGATGTGGAGAAAGAAATAGATTACTAGGAACCTCTGGGACCAGTAGTGAGTGAGATGAGCAACACCCATCATCAAGAGTTGATCGATAAGAAGGTTTTAAAACTCCTGTAGAAGACTTGACACATGTATGGGCAAGGGCCTTGGAAATTAGGTTTGAGGCAATCAATCGGGCCTTCACAGAGCTAGAGGAGAAATAAGAACAAACATACAAGCTACATGATAGTATAAATTGGAAAGTTCGAAACTTATAGTACCTGTAATGAGTGAACACACAACTACTGATGAGTTGATTGGCCCTTTCAAAGAATATGTCAAGAAAGGGTGGGGAACCATTTTCCTTCACTAAGGATACTCTCGACTTCCTCTCAGAGATTTGAGCCTCCATTGCACTTATCACAGAAAATCACTCATCATGGTTCAAGAAGTGCAAGGACATCAACAATGTGATCGATGGATGGACCAAAACCTTGAGTTACATTCACATCCCTCATGCTGAAAAATTAGAACCTACAGCGCTCATTTCAACAAGGAGCTTGGAAAGACAAAATTCTTCTCAGAACGTGAAGTGGAGAGAAATCAAAGAGCGGAGCCAAGTCCACCACAGTAGCTCATTCTTCTACATAATTCTTCTTCTTTCTTCTTCTTCTCTTCTCACTCAACACTCTCTCTCATCAATGTTATATTTTTTGTGTTGAGGTTTACACTTTTTAATATTACTTTAAGTGACTTTAGAAACATAATGTAAACTTTAAGTTTCCTTGATTTTATAAAAGGGACTTAAATATTTAAGTGGAATATGAATAGTCTAAAGTCAAATTAAAGTATTTGAAAAGTCACCGGGAAGATGAAGAGTTGCATCCTCTTCTATAAATTGTAACTAGCTCCTCATTTGATGGTCTTCTTAGAAAACTTCTAAAATCTTCTTAAAATTCTTAGATATTGGAGCTATTTTTTGTGAATTCATGAGAGAGATATCCTTGTGAAGAGAGCAAAGAGATAGAAAATTTATTCTATTTTCCCTACTCAAAATGTCTTCCATTTCTATGATATGTACAATTTCTTCTTGAGCTTTAATAAAGGAAGAAGGAATTTTATCCTTTTTTGACTGAGGGGTTTAGTGGTACTTTGTGTTCATCAAACTCTATTTGGTCTTGTTGTTGTTACGTAGATTTGTTTTCTTCTAAATTCAAGTGCATGTAATGAAGTTTTTGGCTGGTGTATGCAAGTCTCTGATTTTCTACTTGCAGCATTAGTTTATCTTTTCTAATTTTCTCACTCCCTTTCCCACTCTCCTAGAAAATTATTCCCTTGCAAATATCTACAATATTTTGTTGCAGGGTTAGTGGAGTGTCCCTGTTGGATCCCCGGCCATAAGGCCACTAGGATAAAACTCATTTTTACTTGCGCATGCACATACAATAGCTACACAATGGTTAAGTAGAGGGACTTAGACTCCTAGAGCGTTGGCAAGATAACCACCAATTTTTCCCTAAATTTTTTTCTCACCAACAATAGCATTTTTAACTCTGTTTTAAGTGTGTGTTTTGCAAGGCTGGAGTGTTGGAGCAGGTATATTTCTATCCTTGTGGATATGGTAAGTCCTCTTGGTCATTTTAATTTAAGCATGTTTTATCAATTTTTTATTTATTTGTAATTGATTCTCTTTTACTTCTTGTAGGTAGATGAAAGCTTGGATTGGCATCACTTCAACACATAGGTGTGTCATGTATAATTTATAACTCCCCATTTTGGAATGCCATACTCGGACTCTATGTTTTACACCTCTTCATGGCTAAAACACTTCTCCGAGGGGGAAATATGTATGCACCCAATTTTGCATGTGCTATAATTTCAGAATAGTTTAAAACAACCAATGATGATTAATATATTTCCATGGTGTTCGAGTGTAATTTATCATTTGGAGTGTATATTTGTAGCCTATAATGATTCCCTTGTCCATTTCCATGCTTTTCCTTCTTTCCTTTATCATTCTACTATATTTTCCTTGGATTTTGACTTTAAGTCATGGAACCACCCCAATTATGCAATTATCGCTTTCCTCGGGACATGTTGTGAAATTCCGGTCTATGCAGACTAGTGGTATCATGAAATTTAAACGAACACTCTTTAGGTGTGTTTTTGAATGTGTTTCAACTTCTTCAAGCTCATTTTAACGCACATTTTTTTGACAAAATTGGTTGTTCTTGAGCTTGTTTGATGCGTACCAACTTCTCCTTCCCTTCATGTTGTTAATTGTGAGTTAACTTCCCCTTATTTGAGTGATGTGGCATCCCTTGGATGTCAAATGGCTTGGACCATTTCCCTACCATTTTTATATAAGATCCAAGCTTCTACTTGGAGCATTGGTTGGAGATTATTGTTTTGAATTGTATTGTTATGCTACCATAATCCTACCAAGAAATACACAAGAAATCTCAATTCTCTCTTGCCTTGTTATTCTCTTTCCTGTGTTGCTACCATATTTCTTACAAGCCATTCCAGCTCTAACATTTCTTCATCATTTCTTCCACACAAGCCAACATAGTTCCTGGACTCGTTTGAACACCAAATTAGAAAAGAAGATGAGGGGACAACAGAAAAAAATCAACATTGGAACTGTCATAGTTCTACATTTCTAGTCAGGGATGCATTTGGATTCTTAAATATTTCTTTGTCTTTATTCCATAATCTGTTAGAGTATATTAATTCAAATAAATACAATTACTGTATCTTTCCTTTATTTACACAAATCTTCTATTGAAAGCTACTTCCTACCTATCCCTATGGGTTTACATGGGAAGTTTGTTTTGAAGAAGCTTCTACATTTTTTAATGTTATTTGTAATTTCCTTCATTTTTGTAAGCTTCCATAGATCCCACTAAAACTACCGAGAAATTTTTAAGGGAAGAATAGCTTTTGAGAAGATTTTCATTCTTCCCGTGACTCTAAGGTAAGAACAAAGGAAGTTACATATCCACAAGTACAAATTGGAAAAGTTTTGTTTAATTAGAATAGATTAGATCTACTCTGCACAGGTAAATAACCACATCCAGTTGTTTACTTGTTTAGTTCTATTAGTTTTAGTGTAGAAGCAATTTTAATTAATTAGAAAAATTGAATTTGTTTATGCGTATTTCTTTTGTTTTCCAGTAAACATGCAAAAATACAAAAACATTAGATTAATTAGTTCTTTATTTGTTTTATTTCATTTTATTCAAAATCATTAGAAAAATAACAAAAATAAATAGATTAGTTATTTCCTTTGTTCAATTAGTTATCTTTCATTTGTTAATTAGTCAAAACACAAATTTAATTAAATTTAAGGAAAGTAATTGAATTGATTTGATTTAAATATATTTGTTTCCATTTGTTAAATTAGGAACATAGATTTAATTAGAAAGGAATTAACACATCTCCCCATGTATCCCTAGTTGGCTTAGGATTAACCTTTCCCTCTTGTGGTTTTCTTTGCGAGATTGTTTGTTTCTTTGCTTTAGTAGTTTGCACATCCCACATGACCATTCAAGGCCCTAGACAACCAAGAGATTACGTTTGTGATTTGATATTACCACAACCAAACCTAGTGCCATAATTGGCAAATGTTGACCATGATCTTAGATATCTTGTTTTCCAAACCACCCCACTTCCACCCGTTATCATCACATAATTGACAACCTTGAACATTAAAGAAGATAGTGCTTACAAATTGTGGAAAAGTCAACCTAGTCACAACTAGGTCCCAATTCACCCATTTTCATATCCACATGTTTCCTCCCACACCTCCATGACCTTTTCTAGATACTTCTATAAGGAAAATGTAGGACAGTTCCCCAATTCCGTAGCTGGTCTAGAGAGTGTTTGGTGACACTAACATCGATAGAATTCTTTGTGTGTCCATTATCCTCGATCGTTTCATTACGCCTAACCAAGTGAGGAAGATTTCATTTCTTTAGACAAGAAGATTCCTATAGTGACTATTGAAGACATAATATTTCCTTGATCACTTCTATTCATTTTTCCCATTTTCATATATTTTGCATATCGATTTATGTAGCCCGCTTTATAGCCATCTATTCATTCCATTACATTGTCTCCATCATGACCTCGGGAGGTCACGTGTACTTAAGATCATGTGTTGATTTTAAGATTTAAAGAGATATTAAAGTCGATATTGATAGAGAAATAAGTGAGAAAATCATTGGCTAAATGCATAAAATATGTTACCGATTGGACATGTAGATCATAGAACCAACACATTGCATAATCTTGAAGACTTCTAGGAAAGATCTTTCTAAGTAAAGTGTGATCATTCACATAGTCTAGACATACCACATGAAATTATCTTAGATGCTCTTGAGGATCACCATGGCCTTTAAAATTGGGTAGATTAGGGGTGATGAAATTGAGAGGAAACAAATAGGTAGAAATAGTGGGTGAAAAAGGAGTGTGAAGGAGTGAAGTGGAATCCAAAGATGGAGATGCACGAGAGGTAGCCAATTGAATTTGGTGAATTTGAATCTTCGATCCTGATATAAAGAAGTTAAATTAGGAGTATTCAAAGAAGATTTAGGTTGTGCATTAGAAGCATTAGGTTGAATGATGGGAGCAGTAGTAGTAGGAATGGAAGTGAGAATATGAAGGGGTTGAGTGGAGGCCATAAGTAGCAGGAGGAAGAACCTACAAGAGGTGCCAAATAAGTATCATGAGATTTTTAGTAGCAATCAAAGCATGAATAATATGTGGAAGATGGGCATGATTATCATGAAAATATTTGTGAGAATTAGTTAGCTTGTCTAATTGCTCTTGATCAACATTGGTGTCCTCATCATATGAGTGTTCACTATCGAGATGCTTCAATGTTTTTGAGAGGCACTTATTGAGAATTAAAAATAGATTATCAATTTTAGCCATTGATTTATAAACCCTTCGATAAAATAGAAGGATCTCTATGTCTCCAAAGACCCAAAAAGACCACTACGGGTGACAAGCATAAGAAGAAAGACCTAGAAAAAGGTTGATATCGAGTGACGGGTTCACAAAATGATTAAGTAAATATTGAAAATAAATAGATGCTATATATAAATAGGTAACAATGTAATACATAGATATTCAATAAAGTTAACATTTGACCTAACCAAGTAAGATAGAAAACTATGAAACCCTTGTTGTAAGAGAGGGGATAAAGTACTTAGCTAATTCACAATAATCCCAAAGTTGTGCCAAGCTAGAAAAATGATGAAACATGGAAGTAGAGTGTCACAACCGAGCCCAAAAATTGTGTGAATGATGGAAATGTTAGGACTAGGGTGCCTAGGGCACTACATTCCTCCTCTGGGAACATGTGACTTTTAAAACCTTAGAAACATAGTTTCACAGGTCGAAGATGTTCTTGGATGTTGCCTTTGATCACCTACATGTCACCGCTTGATCACCGAATTCTCCCGAGACCTCGCAAAGAGAAAAGAACACCCAAAACCCCAAAACACATCAAATCCTAAAAATAAAAATATGTAAATGAGGAATTATATTGATCCTTAGTGGTGACCCGACCGAGTGAACTTATGATTCGGTGCTTCCTACATTTTAGATGCCATGTATTTTTCATGTATGTGTGTGTGTGAATCATGCCCTAGGTGGTTCTTATGTAAGTTGCACTTGGATACCAGAAATAGCTAGATGTAGAAAATGTAGATAGATTTGTGCATGGAAAATTAATGTCCCCTCCTATGAAGTGTATGTATAAGAATGTAGTCCTTTGTCCCTTTTGTGAGTGCTAGATAGATTCTTGAATTCTCTTGTAATATTATTTGGATGCAACCTTAGGTGGTGATAGTATATGTTTAGTGTTTGGTCCTTTATTATGATCACATATCTTTGTATTTATATTATTCCCTTGTTTGAATTTCATAGTGAACCATTAAAATTCCAACTAGTAAGAAATAATATGCCCAAACGGATAGAAAATACCCAAAAGATGTGAGAAAGATACAAAGAGGTCGGGGTACCTAGAGGGAATGAGGGCACAGGCGGTTATGTCCAGAGTTAGAAATGTAGAAGTATAAAATGATAGACTAGGCAAGGAGTGTAAGACCAAAGAGGAAAATTGAAAGAAAGTAAAAAGGATAAAAATAGTAGTTAATTAGTACTTTTCTCTCTTAGGAATCATATGAATAATGGTATGTGATTAGGTCTAGAAATATACCCAAAGTGCATGATTTATTGTCTACGTAATGTTTCCTTCAAAATATTACCGCTTGTTGGATTTTAGCTCCATAAATTTATAAGCATTCATGACATATAAGATGATGCGATATAAGTGATATAACTCCTTTTTGGATACCCAATGACTATTTTCTAAGGCCATTCTATAGATGTTTGAGATACTTTGAATTTTAGTGTGATTTTGTCTCATTGATTCAACTTTTCATTTTAAAAATTGATTTGGAATTGTCCCATGAGACTAAAAGAAATAGAGTCCCACCACCACAAACACCCTTTTCCTAAAATTGAGAATTATGAGCTCTAATTATTTCCACCTTATCTCCTCAGGAAGTGCATTTTCTAAGACACTTTTGGAGCTAATTTTTCATACAAGGTCCAAGTAAAAATTTTCATAATTTACCGATTCACTCTAGAATGGTGACTCCAAAATGAGCCCTTCTTATTGGAGTTTACTTCCATTAACTCCTTGGTATTCTACCCATGTAGGAAAAGAGATTAGAAATGAAATTCCTTACATCATAAAATTTTCAATCATTTTTGAGGCCATTCCATGGCCATATTAGCTTAATAAACTGTGACATTGTTAATCCATTTGACCCAATGTCTGACTCTACTTGATAAATCTTGCCTAGTGTGATTAAATTTTGTGATGGAGAGTATTTTTAAAACTAACGAATTCTCTTTATTTATTCTCTCCTCTCTCTAAAAGCATTAAATATAAAGGCTCTCTCTCTCTCTCTCTCACACACACACAATTTCTTGAAATGGTAAATGAATTCATGTGATATCATTACTAGATAGGGAAGTGAGATCCATGCTAACATTCATGTTGACACATTTTTAATAGTTGGTAGGTGTTGTGGTGATAACACAAATGCTTAGTGCTATTTAAATATTGTACTTGGTTAGCTTTCTTTAAAAAAATTAAATTTATTTTGAAAGAGAAATTATAAATCTTATTTAAGGAATGGAGTAAAAATGCAATTGGATGGTCTTGTTTTAAGAAATAATTGGTTAAGTGATAATGATTATGATAATAATAGTGAATATCATGAAATGTGTATTTAAATTTATCTAATAATATTACTTGATTTTTACATAGATAATGTTGATTTGGATCATGTTGGATGTATGTTTGAACACTATTTTAACCTATTATAAACCTATTTTTGAGACAACTTAGGAAAATAAAAATAGTGAAAGTATGTTTTTATTACACATATTGTTAAACCTATAACACACCTAGTCTTGATCATGGAATATATGGTGATTTGAACACTCTTGATTATGACCTAATACAAAAGCATCTCTTGAAACCCAAGGCTAGGGAGATGTAACTTGTGGAAAAATTATATCTTGATGAGCGTAATCCTCTACTTAATCTATGTAAAAATGTGTATATTATGTGATACTTCTAAAAATTCTACCACACTTGTCTAACCTTACTATATTATTGATCTAATGAGTTCCTTTCACAAGATTTATACATCTTGAACTTCTTGTTAAGATTATTCAAAATAAATGTATATGGAAAAGGTTGAGGCTTGGTAATTATTTCTATGACATGATTCGAATATGAAACATGCATGTAGTGAAATTAATGGAATATTGTACTCTTAGAATGATAATAGTTCCAAATTGTATCACCATACTACTCTTTATCATTGAAATATATTATGATAGCTAGATCTTGTATCATGTGAGAATGGTTTTTCTAAATTATTTTCCCTTGTTGAATGTTGTTTTAAATTGTAAGATGGGATTTTAACTCCACTCAATGGACCCTCCATCCTATATTAGATGTGATAATAATATATGATTCCCTTTTTACGCTTTGTTATTACATGCAAGGGGAACTACCTAGGTTCATCATGCCTCAACCTTAAGTGACATATTCTCATAAACTACTTGTAATAAAGATGGAAATCAATGTGTTGTAAATTATACCTCAAAATCAGAATGGGAAGACCTCCTTTTTCATTGTATAAAAAATATTAATTTGTATAAGAATGGTTTTAGGAGCTAATTGTAGTGTTTAGTTTAAAAGTATCCCTATTTAACATTATTTTGACACCTTGGATTTCCTCAATAAAATGAAAGTGAGGTGTTTCCTAAGGGAAACATGCTAACCAAAAATAGAATACCATAACTTGACAATAAGTGTCATATGCCTATTTATGTACTTTAAATTTTATATAAAACAAAATATTAAGTAATAAATTAGATTATACTAAGTGTATGAGATAAATCAGTAATGTGTATAAATTATGGATAATGTATTTACTTCTCTATATATCTCTTTTAATTAGATTAATTATTGTGTTGTGAAACACTCCTTCAAAAAAATGTTGAATTGAAATAAATATTTTCAATATTGCATGTAAGTGTGTATGCATTTGTAGAGGGGTGAGACTATATAATTGTTTAGTGGAGGGAAATAGGTTGTTACCTAAAGGAAGGAATAAGGATTTATTTGTTTTTAAATTGGAGGAACTAAGGAAATTCGTGGCTAGTCTTATTGGAATGAAAATGGGTGGTTAAGTATATGGAAAAGGGTGTGATATTTTGTTGAGTGTTTCATCTTAGAGGAACAAGAGGTTAAATAGTTTCCTTTTTGAGGGAAAACAAGTAGTACATATGATGGTATCTCCCATTTGTAAGCCTTATTATAGGATTGATAATATGTGTTGGTTTTATATTTAGTATTATGTATTCCCCTTCTCTATTGTTCTAAGAAATATATAAACCATTGCATGAGTTAGTTCATGTTTGTGTAAGTGTTCAATTATTATGTTTTGTAAGTGATCCTAAGTGTTTTTTAAAAACCATAAATTTTATCTGCGATTTTGGTATTAATATGTGGTAATTACACTCTATGCATATAAATACCACTCAACATAAAAATATTTCTAAAAACAACACCGATATACCCACATTCATATCTCATGTAAACCAATCTTAAACTTAGGAAAATAAATATAATGCAATAATGAATATATGGAATTGTTAATATGTAAGATATAAAAATAATACAATTTATAAACTCAAAAGTGAAATAAGTATTAAATAAGAGAATAATGGGTTTATAAAATTTAAAATTCTAAGTTTTAGAAATCTCACCATCTCTGTCAAAATTGAAATGAAAAACATTTACACATTCTCATTGTGTAATAAATTTGAGATTTCTTTATAATTTATCATTTTAATATTTTTATTGTTAATTGATAGCTCCATTACATAAAAATATAAATATTCAAGTTTATGCGTAATAGTGTAGTCATTATGAAAAGACTCACTCTCATCAAAATATGAAAATGGTTTTGCGTAAAGGGTAAATGTAGGATAATGGGGGTGAAAAGGGATAATTGACCACTAGTTGTTTTATGGAAAATAACAATACATGAAGTTGAAGAGATTTTTAGAGGAACCTAGTAAAATAATACTATGATGAAGTAAGAAGATATATTATGACACTTTGAATCTAATTTCTAAATACGTAATTTTCGCAATACTCAAATGAGATAATTATGTGAAATTTACACATTTCTAATAATGACATAATAAGTGTGTGTGAAAGTGTTGGGTTGGAAAATTTCCTAAGTATTGATAGGGTGTGTGTAGGTGCACACAAGTTTCGATTAAAGTAGGGTGCTCCTAGGAGATTAGTTTCAAGACTTAGCCGATTTTGCATAATATAGGCTAAAAATAGGAAAAGCGGTTAGAGTGCGGCCCATGTAAAGATAAAAGAAGAAAGACTTTTGGCTAAGAAAGATCTATTTTGGGACTAAAGAGAAGATCAAAGGTTAGAAATTGATAGTGCTAATAATAGGATTAAAGTAGAGTATATTTATAGATTAATTTATTATTATCCTTCTTGGAAAAGCATGCACTACTTTTGTATGTACACATGGCTATTTTTGGAGCATGTAGTCTATTTTGAGATTCATGGGAGGTGAAGGGAAAGTCCCCACCCCTATATATGTATTGTTTATATTTTTTTGGACACCATGTATCAGGATCCATATTGTAATGAGTTATGTTGCTCTGATGTTCTAACTTGAGCCCGACTCTTTGGTGACTATGGTGATGTATTCAACTTCTTATATGTAATATTTTGGTTGGTTATGATGTATTGTGGTTGGATTTTGATAATTGATGTATCTGAGTGTGGTACCTATATGGTGAGTTTGATCTTAATAATGGTTTGATCTATTATGTTTCCTTAATACATGTGTTTCATTATGGTTTATGTAATGATATGTGATTGAATGTATGTTGGGTCGCCAACATCTTGACAAGTCAACATAAAGGAGGGACTGGTGGCTTCACGCACTTTGGGTGAGTGTTTAGTTATGACTAAATGAAGTGCCAACACACTTAGGATATTGAGTACAAAAAAAGAGACTACATTTTGGTTCCGATGGGACCTCTTTTGAAGTTGTTTTTAAGAATGTTTCTAGAAGAGATGACATATCAATTGACTTTGGAAGAGCATTGAAAGTTAGGTTGAAGATGGACAAGAAATTTACACAAATATATAAATTGGACTTGATTTCAATGCACACATATGGGTAGAAGACAAAATTTATGATGTGATTTATGATAATTTATTTTGCATATTTCCAGAGAATTGTATGAGTGGTGTCAAACATATATGATAGGAAAGTGTTGGAGTTATAGGCCAAATATTTGGATGTAAAATATTATTAGACTCTTCTGTTGATGCGGATGTGGAGTGAATAATAGATGTAGATCTTTGGTGGGATGGAGTATTACATAGTTATATTTTAGAGTACACTATTTCCACGTATCGTGTCCCAAGAAGTTGAGTTCCAGTTCTGTGTGAACCCAAAGGATATTACTTGCATAATATACATGCATTGATTAAGATTTTGATGATTGAGATGGACTTAGATTACCTCCCTATGGATATCTAAACTCCCACCGCATGTAGGGGCAAGAGTAGGTATGGTTAAGATGGCGACTTGGTGGCAAATAATGGAAAGAGATGAAATGTGCCTCAGATATAATGAATCATGAGAGAGGAAATTATGAAATAGAGGGAGATTTAGGAGTCCCTGGAGTTTAGGAGAGAGATGGATCATGAAGGATTTGAATCTCTCATGGAAGATGAGGAGCTGCAACATCTGGTTCTCTTAACATTTAGGGAAAGCAAAGTATAGAATCCCCTTCATCTTCATATTAGAGTGTGTTAGAAGAAGAAATATTGAGGACATAAGGCATTCATCTCATACTACTTGGTGACCTAGCCCTTTCACATGGTGTTCCAGTTCTAGAAGTAGTCATTGAGAAGAAGGTTATAGTAAGTAAGCATGCAGAGGTAAGTAGGTATCATTTTGTGTTGAATTTAGGAGATACATTTAATAGTGTGCCCATGTCGATAGGTCAACATCATTTTTGGAGTTAATTGGAGGAATATTTTCTGGCATGTCATGAGGATAGAGTGTGGGCACATAGAATATTGGGAATACATCTAAATACTACAACTTCATAGACTATGGGATTTCAATTTATCACTATAGTTGGGATGCAAGGAAGTACATCCACTAGTTAGGTGCCCACTATAGGAGTTTCAGGTGGATTAGGAGGATCGAGGTCAAGTGGATCAAGTGGTTCTAGAGGTGGAGGAAGTACTGGTGGAAATTCTAGTTTTGGATCTGGAGGACAAGGCCCACATCCCTAGCAACCCCCACATCAACCCCAACAAGTATATTATGAGATGTCTCTTCACTTTCCATAATATAAGAATTGAATATGGAACAAAGCATGTGCATAAGTGTGAGCTACTATGGCGCACTAAAAAATTACAGCCTCAAATATGAAATGCTAGTCAATTTGATACTACTCTTCAATGGCGCTCACATAGCTAGTATATAAAATATGACCCACATCGATTGCGTGTGGATTATGATGCTTTACACTGCATTTCTAGTTGATTTCCATATTCTAGAGTTTGAATAGAAAATTATCAACGAGCATAAGGAAATCAAGAAAGATTATCTAAGAGTGTAAGGGAATATGATGCACACTTTTAAACTTTATTGTCAAAGTTGAATTATGATATTCATCCCACAACATGAAATTTTTTTGTTTGTGGATTATTGACTCCTTTCAAATGAGCAATATCTCATAAGAGTTTTTGGACTCACACGTGAGGCTTTGAAGCATTTCTACTTGCTAAAGTGGTTGGGAGTATTCTTGCTACTGAGTAAGCTCATTTTTGAGGCACGTATTACAGGTATGACAAAACAACTAGAGAATATTTCAGCTAATTTAGATATTGAGATGCACAAAGGAATCTAGAGTACAAATTGTGAAGTGGAAGGACATACTAAAGATAATTTCCCATATAAGTCAGCACATACATTGTTGTTGGATTGTGAGGTCTGTCACTTGAATCATGATGTTTGAGATTTCCCTTTGTTGTAGTGTGCACTTACAAAGAAGGTGTCTATGTATTGTAATATTTACAAATCCCACACTCATGACACCATTGAATGTAAGTTGATTGATCACATTCATGAATCCATTGATAGGAGTGTGCCAGATGAGTGTGGCTAGTGGATCTAAGGATCATGAAGGCCATAACCATAAGGGCATGATAATGGAAATAACATGAATGGTGGCTTTAGAGGAAGATATAGAGGTCGAGGTTGCATGTGGTGGTAGAGGAAGGTTTCCATGAGGAACTTGTTATACTTGTGGATCTCTTGATCATTATCAACATGAGTTCCCTCAAAACATTACTTTCTCATGGTGTGGAAAGCCACATAAGTTAGAAGAATGCCTATATTTTTATGAGTATATGAGTAAGAATAAGAAGCAAGAAAAAGGCACAGGATTGATCAAGGTGCAATGTAATGTTGTTGATCAGTGGATGTTGAAGAAGACCCCTAATCCTAAATTTTAGAATGTAAATTTTACACACACGCTAAGGTTGTGCATGCACACGAACCTATGAATACTAATCCACTCATTACAAGGGAAGATGTGATACATGTTAAGTATCCAGATGTTGTGCACTAAAAGGAAGTTTATTAGGATACCATGGAAGTTATCAAAGTATTATAGGTAGATATACAATGTTTAAAGGAGTAGGCGTGCAAAAGAGATCATGCAAGGAAGGTTGAAATCCTATAGAAGGATGTTGATGACTTGAAATAGGTGTGCATGATCTTGCCCAGGAGAAAATTATTCCTCTACTAGGGTAATAGCTATAAGAAAAGGTTCCATGCATTATATTTGAGAGTGAAAGACATATACTTCATGTAAATCTACCACCTCAGAATCATGAATTTGATAAAGATATTACACTTGATGCAGTAATTGATGGTTAGTTATTGTGCAACATTCTTATTGACATTGGTGTAGAAGTGAATGTACTAACTTTAGATTCTTGGAATCAAATGGGTAGACCAACCTTGTATCCATTGATGAATGTGTTGTATATGGAGAATAAACTACAACTATGCCTATCGGGTTATTGAAGTATGAAACTATTACAATTTAGGGAGTCAAGTTTACTAGGGACTTTGAGGTGTCGATATTGCCGAAGTAGAAATCTTCCAAGAATTACTTAGATCTGGTTCTATGCAAATAAGGTAGATTTATGCTTTCATAAATGATACATTAATTATAACAATGTGGAAGAGAGTGCATGGTTATACCCTTGCTGAATAAGAAGGAAGATCCCTATGTTGAGCCCTTGAGTGAATAATAGATTATTAATATCATTTTTTTCAATCATTGTGTGATCCAGATAATTTGGAACCATCCAAAGAGGGTGTACTTCATTAGGAATATGCATAATCTGTAAGTGACACTACAAGTGTTTCTTGTGATAAATGGGCTCATGGAACGTACAAAATGGTTAGGGCATGAAGTGAAAGGATGAGTCACTAGGATGATTAGACTATGCATGGTGAGGTGGTTGGGATTTAATAGGGTACCAGGTATATTGGTGAAGGGAACCTCGATACATTTCTACGTGTCATGGATACTTAATGGCCAAATGAAGGGGATCAAGAAACATTTTGGTCTATACTTTGCATGGGACAATAGTGTTTGGTGGGAAACACATAGAGATGGCCTTTGGAGTGGCAAGAAGTGAGAATCACTTTCTCCACTAGGTTCACTTAGAGAAATGTACCTACAAAAACATGTGAATTCCATGGGAAGTCTCCTGCCTCTCATCATGTCCAAGAGTGTGAGAGATCTTGGTCATAGGGTGATGAGTCATGTAAATTCCCTTTATAAACACCTCCTCATTTGTACTTTTATTAATTTAGTGAAGTTATGTCCTTGTATTTCCCAAATCTTTGCTGAACATTACCATCATAACCTAAACTCATGGCATGAATTTTAATTAATATAGTTATGACTAATTATATTTATTTTTTGGTATTTTGAGTATTCATTTATTATTATGGTTGAAATAATTTGTTGAATTATGCTTTATGTGATGCCACTCTTATTTGTGAGCAACTTGTTATATGCAATAACCTCTATGCAATAAATTATCCACAAAAAAATGGAAACACCTATAGCCAAAGGACCTTTCCAAAACAACCCATTTGCAGCCAAAGAAGATCACCTACATAAAGGAGCCATGATTATGAATATCTCTGAGAATGTGAAGGATGACACTCCAAGCTCTGTATGTGTCATGGAAGAGGTAGTTACAAACTAGAACATGAGAACTAAAGATAACTCAACAATAGATCTAACTACTCATTATAACTCACTAAAGAACTAATTGATCAATTAAATACGTGATTTTAGGAACTTGACAGTTACTTGAGTTATGTATTTGATATCTGGAAAACTATTAGTTAGTTCCATTGCATGTGTTTAAACTCTTGTTGTTCTGTTTAAGATCTTCCACTTGTTTCATTGAATATATTTTACTTAATCTATTTGAAATCTTCTTCTCATTTCACACGTAATTGAGGAGTATAAGAGAAAAATATTAATTCTAGAAAAGTATGTAGAGATGTAGATGAAGAATTAGTAGAGTAGATGATATGAAAATAAAGATGTTGCTTTGTTCCCAAATGTAATCTTTATGCCAATTCAATAAATAATTTGAGTTCTATTCAAGAATCTTTTAGTTACAATCCTTAGGAGGGATTAACACTCAAGAAAAACTCACTTGTGGTTTGTTAAACCCTCCATAGTTTTTTTCTCTATTTCATTGCATGATTAGGCTAGGAAGCAATTTATCTCTTTATATGTATTCTAAATTTACAAGCTTTACTTTCAGTCATAGTGTTAGAATCCATTTACTTTCAGTTTTGAGTTTTGTTTCAAGCATTGTGTTAGGAATTAAAGAACAAATATGTGGAAACAATTCCTCCAATCACAATAGTAGGAAAATATTTATCAAATTGTACTTGTAGAAATATAACAACATATATAAACAATGCACAAAATAAGACAAGACAAGATTTAATGTGGTTTACCCAATGTGGGCTACGTCCACCAAGAACTTGCTCGATTTTATTATCAACAAGAGTAAAACCAACTCTCACAATATTCTTTTAGTTACAATTACACAATAATCACTCATGAACTCAAAACAGAATTCCCAAATATGCTAAACCACATCTAAGACACAATTGACACCAAATTTCTCAACCTTATCACCCTTGGTCACCTCTTTATGTTCTAAGACTCAAGATCTCATCACTCAAGATACATTAAGACACCCCTAAGCACCTCTATTTATAAGATTAGAATCCTTCCAGAGTTTCTATAGTGAACCCTAGAAGTTTGAAATTCATGAACTTTCAATTTCCCACGGATGGAAAATCTATCACTATAATAACTACCAAACTACCACCAATTTATAGAAAACACGCAACATGAAAACAACACATGACTACAGAATGCTCCTAAAGTCTCCAAATTAACCATTTGAAATCTAACACTTCAATGTTGATTCCAAAAGACCAAAAAAATGGCTCCACACCTCAATAGTCTCCCACTAAGAAAATTTATCAACCCTTCATTATCATCCATGAAGGCCAACCAAATTTGATCACAAAATTCAACTTCTCCCTTATGACCGCTGCTTTGTCATCATATCCATAGGATTTTGACTAGTATGAATATTTTCTAGCTTTAACTTATCTTCTTCCAAAGGTTCCTTGATGAAATGATATCTCACCTAAATGTGCTTCATCCTAGAGTGGAAATCGAGCTATTTTCCAAATGAATAACACTCTAACTATAATTTTTAATATCCTAACTTCCTAATTATGCCCAAAATCATCAATCTACTATTGTATCCAAATCATCTCCTTACTTGCCTCTATGGTAGAAACATACTTAGCATCTATGGTTGACAAAGCCACAACCTTTTGTAACCATGAAATCAAGCTCACAACTATATCACCAACCATAAATACATAACCTATCATGTTCCTATGTTGTACAAATATCCTTCCATGTTATAAACTACATAGCCATGTAATGTAGTGTCTATCCACCAAAACACAATGTTACTCCCATGGTCCCTCTCAAATACTCAAGGATCCACTCCATTTCTTGTCATTTCTCTCTACCTAGATCACTCATAAACATGCTTAGTTCTCCCACCGTATGGGAATTATCGGGCCTAGTGCATACCATAACATACGTCAAGCTATCAACTTGCTAATGAGTATGGTACCTGACATCTGGATTCTATCCTCCTGTCTTATTCGGACTCTACTCCTTTGATAATTTAAAGTGACCTCGCCAAAAGAGTACTAACTAGTTTGACATCCTACATACTAAACCTCTCTAAGAACTTATTTATGTACTCTTCTTGAGATAATACCAACTTCCTCTCCTTCTTGTTCCACATTATTCTCATACCAAGGATTTTATTTTCTAGCCCCAAATCCTTCATAGTAAAGGAGTCACCTATTTTCTTCTTGAGTACATTTATTTCTTGCATGTTATTCCCTACAACAAGCATATCATCCACATATAGGAAAAAAATAATATAACTAACATCAAAAAACTTCTTGATGTACACACATGGTCCGAGTGACACTTGGAGTAACCTTTCTCCTACATAAAATTGTCAAATTTCTTATAACATTATTGTGGAGCTTGTTTCAGGCCATACAAGCTCTTCTTCAATTTGCACACTAACCTCTCCTTCCCTTTGACCTCATAACCTTGTGGTTGTTGCATATACAATTTATCCTCCAACTCACCATGAAGGAATGCATTATTCACATCTAACTACTCTAAGTGCAAGTCTTCTACTGCTACTAAACTAAGAAAAGTCCTAATAGAAGTCATTTTAACAACAGAAAAAAAAATCATCAAAGTTTATACCTTTCTTCTATGAAAATCCCTTGATAACGAACTAAGCCTTTTACCTTTTTCTACCTCCATCTTCCTCTTTGATTTTATACACCCACTTTTTCTACAATGCTCTCTCTCTTTCCTCGAGTAGCTCCACCATATCCCAATTATGGTTCTCCATAAGATATCTATGCTCTTCATCCATGGCCTACTCCCACTACTTCCCGGAATCCACCTACACTCCTTTCTTAAAAACCTTTCTTAAAACACTTTGGATCTCCACTATCGTGAGCAATAAGTAATTCAAAGATAGAGTAAAATGTTCAAGTTCCCTTCTTACCCTAGAAGACCTTCTCACCTCAAGAGTTTGGGCTTCCTGATGAGTAGGTTCTAGAATTGGTGGTGCTGGAGCATGTTGCACCTAACCACCCCTTGGACACCTTACCATCCACAATGTCCTCTAACATTGTGTATTATTTCTTTGATTCCTCTTTATGTTCTTGCAACTGATCTTTATACATGAATTTTTCATTAAATAAAATATCTCTAGAAGGAAATATTTTCTTGTCCTTAAGACTCCAATCACAAAAACCAAATCCATTTTCACCATATCCAAAAAGGTGCATTTATCGACTTAGCCTCTAACTTCATCATCTTTATCAATATGAAAAATATCACATCCAAATACTCTAAGAAATGAGTAATCAATTTTCTCACCATCCAAGCCTCCTCGGGTATACCTCCATCCAAGGCCATAGAGAGTCCTTTGTTAATCGATAAACAATTTTTTTAATCGCTTCCACCCAAAACATGAGTGGAAGCCCCACATATAACCTTATACACTTAACACACTCCATAATTGTCCTCTTCATCTCTTTGACACTCCATTTTCCTATGGGATTCTTTGAAATGGTCCTTTACCTGTGGATCCCATTTATTGAACAATATTCAAGAAATTTATTACTACAATACTCCCCTCCATTATCTAACCTTGAGACATTTTAGCATGACACCTTTTTCATTCTCAACCAAATATTTCCATCTTTTTAAATTTTCAAACACATCATATTTCTTTCTAATGCATATACCAAAATTTTCTAGTTGCATCATTAATGAAAGTGACATAATAACATGAACCACCAATAGATTTTACCTTATCTAGCCCCCATACATCTATATGTACTAACTCCAACTTACCCTCCTTCCTGGTAGGTCCAACCTTGAGGAATCTCACCCACTTTTGTTTCCCATAAACACAATCCTCACAGAAGTTCCAAATCTAACTCCTTTAATCTGGGAAACCTATCCTTTAGAATTTACATGCCCTTTTGACTCATATGACTGAGTCTCTAGTGCCACAAAGTTACATCTCCATCTACAACTAAATTACAATAATCAACACTACTGGTTAAATACAAAGTATTAATTTTTTTACCTCTTTGCAACCAAAAGAGATCCCTTGGTAACCTTCTAAGAATCCTTTGTAAAACTAACCATACAACCATCACTACCTAGGTGACCCACTGATATAAAGTTCCACCTCAACTTAGGCATATTCCTTACATCCTTAAGTAGTCATGTGTTCCATTCTAAATTTTCACCGAACAACAACCTTTCCCTACTATGGTGCATGCTTCATCATCACAAAGATATACATGTCCAAAATCACCTTAAAAAATCAATAAATTAATGTCTATGTGGGGTGGCATGGAAAGAAGCCCTTAAATCTAACACCCAAGGCTCAATAATATTATCTAAAGAAATAATTAAGGCATCCTAAAAACATCACCTACTACCACATTTACCTCCTTAGTTTCCTCCTTCTTGTTCTTCTTATCCCGAAGAGCCCAAAAATATTTCTTAGCATGAACAACCTTCCCACAGTGCCAACATTCCAACTTGCTCTTAGAATTTGACCTTCCATGATCATTCAAATTCCCACCATTACCTTTCCATTTGTTATTTTTCTCCCTCTACTCTCCACCATTTAAGCATTTCCACAAGTAGAAGAATCTATAAACCTCTTCCTTCACATTTCCTCACTCAAGATCACACCTATCACATCTTCAAACTTCAACTTTGATTTATTAGAGACCAAATTACTTACAACCATAACCAAGTTATCCCATCTATCTAGAAAGAGAAAAAATCAACAAATCCCTGACCTCATCATCAAATTCATTTTTCACCGAGTTTAACATACTCACAACTATGTATTAATTCATTCAAATGATTAAAAAAAAAACATTCTCGGACATCTTCATATTAAATAATTTTTTCATCACAAATATTTTATTAGAGGTAGAGAGGTTTTTCATATAACTTCCCCACACATTCATGAGACATTTTTGTGGTATTCTCCTATGATATGTTGAAAGTAGCCAAATATGCAAGACATAACCAAATCACCCCAAGCATATTTCTATCTAACTCCCCAATCCTCATCCAACATGGTTGTAAGTTTATTTTCTTTTCTAGCCAATTGAAAATGGAGGTCCTTCCGATACAAGTAATCCTACATTTGCATCTTCCACAAACCAAAGTTCTACCCGTGAACTTCTCAACCCTTGATCTACTACACTCTCTATTATCACTACCTATTTCAGCAACTAATCCCAAGCATTCCATCATATCATCCGGTCTTGTCTTGAAGCTCACCCAAGGTGTGAATAGGTGCCAAGTCCCTCCTTTGTGTGAGATTCGTGATAATGTTCTTTATCAACATGATGATGGAGTATAACTAGAGAATAAATGCAATTATTCATTGGTTCTTAGATATGAGCTTTTACTCCTAGTTGATGTATCCCAAACAAAGACTTAACATGATCAACTAAAAGTAGAATCAACCATGGAATAACATTGAGGAAACTAGTAACACACACATGGACATAAAGGGAAAACACAGATCTTGATCCATTGCAAGAGTGTTACAAAACTACTTCATTATATTTATAAGTCAAATACAGTAGCTAAGATTACATCAAGAAGTTCTATCCATGGAAATTTTCATAGTAGCAGAGCTTTCTTTACATCACAGAGCTCCTGTTACATCCATTACACCATACTTTCTTCTTTTTTCATCTAGAAATGACCCTCTATAACAAGAAGTCAAAGGAATATTCTTCTAACCATCCATCATCATCTATGAAATCCTATTGGAATCTCCTCATGATTGTTTTACCACTACTTAGGAATCTGCCAGATGTCACCATGCATTTCCCTCAATTGAGTGCCTTTAGCATGCATGTGCTAGCTAATCCTTAACAACCTCAACTCCTTATCCTCTCATGATAACCATAAGTATTCCCTAGAAAATATCATTTTCTTGGATTGAAAGTCTCTATGACTTATCCACATCTCGTATCTAGTCACTTTTCCGTTTACTCCCTATGTGTCTTTTTTGTTTGTCCAAAACTCACTAAGTCCTAACTCCATCCTTCCCCTGCACGACCTTTCACTCCTCTCAGAGCACTACTTATACATGTGCCTTTTCACCCTATCTCTATGTGCCACAAGGCTTCACGCCTTAGGTACTTAGTTACTTTTAGGGCCTAACATCACCCCACACTAAACTGGTTTTTTGCCTCAAAAAACTTCGTGCTAACCGAAAAAAATTCTTGTTGACCAAAACTGTTATGGTAGTGATGCTACTCCAAAGAATAAAAATAGTGGTAGGAAATAATATGAGAAAAGAATTAAAGAATGGGGAGGGTTCTTATATGACCAATTGAAGGAGCTCAAGGAATTTTGTGTTTATCTCATCCTTCAATTTCTCCTAGGCCTTTAATTCTGATAAGGCCTTTCCTGGCGCGTCCCCTATGACATTGGGCACCTGGTCCAGGATGATTTCCTCCACCTTCCCCTTTAATGCATTGATGGCCACCCTAACTCCACACATACACCCTCGAACTCATCCATCCACTCAGTGATGGAGTCTCGAGCTCGCCGATTCTAAAATCTAGATTTTTGTGCTTTGTTTTGATCTTCTCCTTCTAGGTCATGGTGTTAACAACCAATTTTGCATGTCTACCTTGTTGGTGGGATGGTATCCTATAAAAATTTGAGGGCTTCCTCCTCCTCTGTCATCTATATGTCGATTATTGGCTAGAATTTCCTACAGTTGTTAAAGCATCTATCTACTAGTATACTCACCTCCTTGAGTTGGGAGAGCAAGTCTTCCAACTCAGGAATCTGGGCTTCAACAAACCTTGTTCTCTTTATGTTCTTTTGTGAGCTCTATAGCCATCAGTCCCATGCCATCCTTGATGTTAATGAGTAACATACCTATGAGGTCCTCAAGATACTCCATCTCATCCCCGTAATTTTTCCTGGTCTAGATTACCAATGTTAGACATTTCCCCATAATGTTCGATCATACACCTCCTTTTTCCATGCTTACTCTCCCCTTAACCCTTTGCACAACCTATCTATTTCCTTCTCCTTTCTCTTTCTTTCTATGACCAAGGTCCTAAAAGTGTCCCCTATATTCCAAACCTACACCTTTGTATCACCTCGAAGACATATTTTGTAAGGCATTACATGCCTTCTCATCTATAAGGTGGTTAGATCCACCACCTTATATGTATCTCCCCCTTCTTATTTAGGTGAAATTTTTCGATTGCATGATTAGTGACCTCAAACTCAGGTTCCTCGGCATGGAAGTGGATAGTCCAATTAAGCATCTTCTTTTTCTCGGCACACCCCTGTCTTAATCCATTAAATCCCAACCATGCAACTTTTTCGGTGAGAGGGTGGCCTAAAACCTTGCACGCATGACCTTCTTGGGGTCATCTACGAAGTCCATATGTGGGGACATGGGTTTCCACTTCTTCCTTATAGCCTTGTGCTTTGTCCTCTGCTTCTTCACCCCAGGGGTGAATCCCATATCCTCCTTTATATTAAAGGAGTCCCCCTTATCTCCCTTTGGGATGACATTCTGCGGTGTAGTAGCTTCATGTGTCAAACTATTCTCATCCCCTACTTGAATGCTCTCTATCTATCTTCCCATGCCTCACCTACATCCTATGGCCTTCACCTCGGCCTCCTACACCCATCCAACTCTACTTCCAATTCTTCTTTGAAAGTGGTGGGGTTTGATGTGTCACACATCTTCTTCTATTTCTTTCCCCGTAATCCTCCTTTTATTATTCCTCTCCCTCACTCCCCTCAGTGATGAGGTGTTGGCACCACCTTGTTCTTAAGTGTTGACCCTTGCTTGTATTCCGGTGGTTATAATACTTCCTCTTCCTCGAAGTATTTAACTTCCCTTCTTGTTTTTCTTCTTATCCTTCTTATTTTTCTTCTTCTTCTTCTTGCCTTCATGGGTGGGATTTTCATCTCCCATGGTTTTGGAAAGGGAGAGTCTATAACCTCCACCTCAATCCCTCCCTGTGTTTTGGGGTGCATCTGCATACGAACACCCGGTGGACATACCCCTTGATGGTAATGCTAACTTTTGGGTGTAAGTCTAGGAAATATGGCTCCAAAACCTCGATGTAGGAAGGCCGAGTTCCATACTTATATGTAGCATGCAATGTGTGGACATCAACATCCACCTTGTCTACATAAAAACTAACCTCTATGCATCCTTAATTCTATTGATGGTGCACTTCATGTATTTGGTAGTGAATGCAAAGGGGATCTTACACCATGGCCCCATCTCTCCTTTGGCCATCATGATCTTTGTTAGGAAGAAGTGTTGGGTGATAGAAATTTTTATCTTATCACCAACAACTTGTGATATCTCATGGGAGATGTGCCACTCATTCTCAAAATCTCCATGTAACTACTTGAACCACTATTTCATTTATTCCTTGTAAACATTTGAGATGGTCCATCACAAGTAAACTATGTAAATTGGACTCATAGGGGATGCATGCATGTGGGTGAATCCAAATGTTCCCATTTTGTCTGTCCAGATGCCAATCTCCTAGAGCATGATTAATAATAGGATGGAGCCCCAAGTGATCTTCACTCCTACCTCATTTTGTACATGTGCCTCTTTGATGATGTCATTTGTGATGAATTGGGAAAAGTTATAGTGTGCCCTCTTGGAAGCTATGTATGCCACGCACATGAATCTATGGTAGATGTCCATCCACCTTTTTGATGAACCCAATTCATAACTAATGAGTCGAGGTGAATCTCGGTGATGGGTCTCGGAGGTCTCGATTACATGTGCCCTTATCCCCTTCTCGTAATTTATCTTCTTTTCCAACTCCTCGATCTTGGCAGTGGCACATAAATAAAGTACCATATCTTCTCCAAAGATTTCATAGGATATTACCATTCAAATCCGATGGCATGTGATTTACATTCTTCTTCCTATAAAGTAGAAGAAATTTTTTTCCACCGCGACATTAACCACCCGAAAAGTGGGGTGGGTTTGGCAAAAGGGTAAGCTCCCATAGCTAAAAACCCTCAATATTTTATAGCTCTTGTTTCACCGAGTCATCAACCTTAGGGTTTCGAGATCGTCTACCATCAGAGTACTTGACACAAGTCCACCCACATCAAATTTCATTTTCGGTGGTTTTGTGGTTATACTCACTGATTTTGCATTGGTATAGCTTCAAGCTCCACTTCTTAGCCTAGATAACTCCATGATGGTATTGCATCTATAAGTAGATCTCCATGGGATCCTTATTTTCCACCACTAGTTTGTTTATGCATGCCTTCTTTGGTGCCATCTTCCTTTCCTTTCCTTCATGCCCTAGGTGTTATGTTCCTCTCTTTTGACTATCCAACTCAAAACTTCCCGCTTCTCTCTCACGTAACCTCCTTTCCACTCTGTTGTCTTCTTCCCTTTGTGTTATGTCACAGATTCTACTGTATCTTTACACAATTCCACTGGTTCGTGATAGTACTTTGCATCACTCTTCTTTGAAAAACCCTCATCGCACTTCAAGCTCGGAGCACAAAAGAAATTCTCTAAGGAAAGGTATTCAAAATGACTATCCTTATCTCTTATTTATACTTTATCGATGCCTTAGAGTTCCTCTGACCACATGTCCTAATGTCACTTTTTAATAAAACACTTTTCTTTACTTAAGGAAACTTCCGCAACTTCCTCTTGCGCTTCATAGCTATAACCTCTAAGTGCTCCAATCCCACTTTGACTTCCACATAACTCTTTCATGTGCATCTCTCGTGCTGAAGTACATAACCTCTACACTGTCTACTAAGTAGTTCCCTATAATTCTACCTACCTCATGTCATACCGTGTAATCCTTCCCTTCTTTTGGTCTTCATGTTCTTTCAACCCACCTTCATAACAACATGAAATTTACACAACATGTAACATTCCCATTTTAAGACTTTAGAAACAAGGGAAATTTTTTTTTGAATAATGTTCTTTGTTCTAAATAATCATAATTTAAAACACACATTCCAAGCCAATTAGTCCCATAACAAAAAAACCATATGCAATCAGAATGACTGGTGGAACACCGATCTCTCATTTCATGACTCGGTACTATACCAATCTCTAAAGTTAACTTAATGATTTATATACTAAGTATACTTGGTTCTCTTACCCTTTTTGGGGTATTAAGTGTTCTATTTAAGAGGCCTATCTAAATATTTATTACCAATATTCATATGAAATCATGCTTCTTAAACTAGGTGACATAGGACAACGCAACTAACAGCTTGCGATACTTTGGAAAAATATTTTCAACATACTACTCATGTTTATATTCCTAGACAAAATACTTGTCAAATGGAATACATTCTTCACCACATTTCATTTTTTATCTAGAATAGTCTTCACTAACTCCTCGTCACCCACTTATTCAAGGTTTAATGCTAACCAAGTTTATTAACATAGTTTAGTGTAGAGGGCTACTCATGGTGACTAAGGGTACATAGACATACTCAATCGACCTAATTCGATTGTGCGTGTCTAGTTATCCTAAGTCATCATGAGTTATCCCGAAACTAGATCATGCTTCTAACTTAACCTAGGGCATAAATATGATCAAGTTTTATTTTATGTAGATCTAGATGATTAAACTCTAAAGGGTGTTGCAACATGTCAAATATAACCCAAGATCCTCATGAAGATCAAAGTCTTCATGAAGGTACTATATCAGAAGTTGGCATGTGCACACATCCAACAAGTTCACCTCATCTGGATGTACATACCCAAGAAATAAGTTAATGACTTAATAATTTTTCCTTAATAAGGGTTAATTAATGCAACCCTACTAAACAACTAGGTTCATTATCCATTAGGGTTAAAAGAAAAAATTAAAATTGGAATTGCTATGTAGATACATATGCATCCAAACATTTTCCTAAGATCTGTTTTCATACATTGACATTCTAATTAATGATTCAAGATCAAAAAAATATTCAACATACCCACAAAGTGATGTTAACTAAATTAACGTATTCAAGTCTTAACTTTTTAAGTTCGAATCGATCTATTTATAATAGACTTCATTAGAAGGAAGTATACTCTATATATATTTTATTTTCATTGGTTTTATTCAGATTAAGGGATTAATCAAGAGGAAGCACACCTTTCTCTATCCAAGATACATTAGGATTTAATTTCCAAAAGGTCTTAAAACAAACCGTTTATCATTGCAAATTAGTTGCCTTCCCTTTACTTATAAAGAATGAAGGTTCATTTATAACCCCTTAACATTTTACAAGTTATCATCGTGGTTTCATTTATCCACTAACATTTTTTTAAAAGTCAAAGTGATTTAATTGAATGTCTAATCATGAATGCCAACTTAAATAAGTTACATTAAATAAGCGGGTAGTTTATCTAGGTTCCTTAACCTCTAATTCATCTTATATCAACCTCGAGAGGGTTTATTACTTATATATGAAAAAATTAGAGATAATATTATCATTTCATTCACAAAATACTCACAAAGACCACATATCAAGATCAAAAATCCCACAATTCTTTCATTCTCCAAAGTGGATTAATACATTATAAGTCAAAACACATCGACATTTTTAGTGTCAAACAATATAAATAATGTCAATTAAAATAAATACAACTTTCCTTTTCAACAATTACATTTCAATAATGATTTATATTTCATCATAAAGAGATCCATCCACTTTGATTAAAAAAAGTAACATCCTATAAGATATTTCCTCATTTCCTCATGTACATTTAAGTCCATCTACAAAAATTACTAACATGAGTCAGTTCATTTAATTGAGCATAATAAGCACTATACATTAAAAATGATGTGCTTTTAGCTAACTATTACATAAAAAGAAGTCTTCTATTTTAGGAACAATCTTGAGCAATACAAAAGTTATTACCAAAAGAAATTACAACTCACAAAGAAAAGAAGGAGATCAAAAGAGATATTTCCAAAAATGAGTAAGGTTAATTTATAGAACCTAACCACATAAATTATTTATGCCACTTTCCTAATAAAATAATGTAAAGAACAATATTTATGAAAATAATTCATCAATTAAGCTCTTCTAATGTTTCCTTACCTTATTACCTTATAAGGTCACTCATTCAATGAAACCTTTTAAACATAAGAGGATAACTTTTGTCTCTATCCTTTAGGCATAGATAATCAGTAATTCATTTTAACAATATTCTCCATCATGCATTTCTTGTTTATAAAATTCATCCTAATTCTAAGATGCCATAAAATCAATGATATAAGATAAGATGTAGTTTAGGATTCTTCAATCATCCTAACTTACACCGAGCTTCATAACTAAGTAGTTAAATTCTTACACAACATTAGGATTCTATAATAGTTAAGTCATGAACACTACAACATGCCCAAACTAGGAATAAGAACTTACAACAATCAAATGAAGTTTCATTCCATCCCAAAAATGATTCTACATTATCATCAAATAACAGAAAAGAGAAAATTTATAGTAAATTTTAACTTCAAACAATCAAATCAAACCCTTTAATTACTTTATCCAACAAACATGTTTCATCCAAAAAAATAAGTAGTTGAACTACCTAGAAACGTTTTGAAAACCACCAACCAGATAGCCAATAAATGGTATATAATATAGACCAAAGAAAGACAACATATTCTCAAGATGAGACGGAAGTTGATAAGAAAGGAGGAGAGGAAGAAAAACCACTTCCATTTCTCATTTCTCAAGATTAACCAAATGAGGTTCATAAGATCCAATCAACCAAATTGTCACAACCATTCCTAGGGAGTCACACTAAATTCCAAACAGTGTGCAAACTAGGTCCCAAGTCGATTAAACAATGACCCATGAAAATGAATAACGAAGAGTAAAAATATTCAACATGTCATACTAATCAAGAGGGAAGATATAACAGCCATGAATACCTTACCATGAAATATCCCATCTTCTTGAGTCACATGAATGATAAAGTATATCACAAATAGAAGAGAAGATCAACCACATCTCTAAACCATCCAAAGGGAAGAAATAACAAAATGAACAAACCTAAAGTGAAGTAAAGGTGTCTTCACATAAGAAAAGCCTAAAAAAAAGTGCTTGACTTCCCATAGTAAAATACTCAAATGTAAGTGTTTATATAACCACACAAGACAAGATGGTAATAGAAATATGGAGGATTTAACTAACACCTCCCATCAAACTCGAACAATTGTTTACTACTACCAAAAATGGGATGGATTAACAAAATTTCAAGTCATGAATACTCTTACTATGTTTTGTTGATGAAGGATTTTACCTTTGTAAGAAACCAATGACAACACTTCATAAGTTATTCTAATATCAACAAGAGATGAAACCTAGTGAAAATTATTCCCTATAACTATGCCCAAAAAAATCACTATAATATTTGTTCCCTTGGAAATCACTCGAGAGATTTCCTTTTCACGAAAAACAATTTGATAACAATCGGTTAAACAACACTTACCATGAAACCCATTAAAGTAAAACCCATAAACCAAATCATATTCAAAATAATAATCCTTTCATGTTTATCACTTTAATGAGTTCCAAAATCCTTCAAGGGACATGTTCGAAACGCAAAGGATAGATTCCCAAATTATCCAAAAATACCATTCATTAGCTAGTACATTATTGGGTAATACCCGAAATTGTTTTCAAAGAAGTGAAATAAAACTACACAAACCTATTCCATGATTTCAAACAGCCAAGAAGATCACAAGATAAACAACCTAAATAGAGATTCAACAACTTCAACTATCAACACTAGTTCGGATAGTCAAAACGAAGTTGAAATCGTAAACAATCAACATAAGCTATCATAGAAGAACAAAGGAATAACAACTTAAACTATCATAATAAGTACATAAAAAAAACCCATTTAAGAGTTAAAAATATTTCAACACATCATGTTTCACCTGTTCTTAGATTGTTTCTTTGAAGTGTTGATGAAATAGATAGGGTAATGGGCGTATAAGGAGAAACCTGTTCAAATGTTGGTTGATAGGTTGTTGCAGCATATGACTTCTAAATCCACAACTGATTGTGAGAGATTCCTTTTGGCTAGGAGGAACTACCTATAATGCAAAGAAAGACCACAAGAAGGAATTAAACAATATGGGCAGTGAACTACCTAGCGTATGCTAGATCTAGGAAGTGTGATACTTCCTAGATGGCTATCAGTCCACTATTTTAAAAATTTAATGTTATAAACAAAGTAAATCCTATTGTAATTTGAAATGATTTAGGTATCTCACTTAAAACACAATAAGAAATAGATCTAATCTAATAGGCTAAGCTAGAATAGAATCCAAAGGTCAAATGATTGGTTCTAGGTTCTGCAGGTTTGATAGAGGTCTCAGGTAGATCATAGGTGAATGAGGGTGAGATGAAATTAAGTGGATAGGTCTCTGCTTTTGGGTATGTGTGGAAAATACGAGACCGATGTCGGTCGAGGGGTAACCAACGGCGGTCGGTGTAACTAGTGTCGATTCTTGAAATGCGGAAATGTCACGAACAAGCTTTAGGTATCCTTTGTGATTACACAAAGGACTTTGGTTGGTCGGGACGAGGTATTGGGTGACTGGGGTAGGCTTCGGCAAGGATTTAATGGGCATATGGAGGCGGAAATGTTGAGAAGGTCAATAGATGGCTAGGTAAACAATATATGATAAAATGATGATGAAATGAAATAAACCAGAAAAGTATGACGTTATACTTACTTGGATTTCGGTCCTAATTCTGTGAGTGAGGGATGGAGGTGCTGATGAGAGTTTTAAGGTTGCAAGTGATCACCAACTGAAGAAAAGCATCTGCATGGGTGTATGTACATTCCTCTTTACTTGGTTAGATCAGATCATGGCTAGGATGGTTGTGTAGGAAAAGATGTTTGATCTCCTTCTTTGCATGCATGGTCTTACTTTGAATTCACTCTCTAAAGATGTGTTATCTCTCTCGAGATGTGATAATGCTCACCAACCTTTTTTTCTTCCAACTTCCAACCTTGAGAATAAGGTTGTTTTGGGGTTAAAAGGGTAACCAACGGTGGTTTTGGCTTAACCGGTGACGGTTAGGGGTAACTAGCAAGTCGGTCAAGGTGGGATTTCCTAGGTTTACTAAACTAGGAGATCCTCTTGATTTCCTTGGATATCATGTCGTTAACCCGTGGATTAGACTAGGAGATTCTTGTGAGCATGCAGGAATGTGGTTAGAGGGAATGTAGGCATTGATTTTTAGGGTTTGGGTAAGTCTTAGTTAGTTATGGCAACTTACTAAGAATAGGTCTTAGGTCGAGTTGGCTTAGTGAGGTGTCTAAGTGAATCAGATATGTGTGGATATTATTTAAAATAAGATATTTAAATAATAAATATAGTGAGGATAATGTATTAATTTAATTTAATTAATTAAATTAATATTAGTGGGGTGAAGGGGCCATGCCTAGGTGAATGTGATGAAGGGTGCTTATTTGTCGATGGATGAAAGGGAGTGTGACCTAATTTTAGTGTCTACATTTTTCCCCTTTTATTGTAGCTTCTATTGGTAAGCGCTAACAAAAAAATAAGATGTGGTTTCCCCATCGTGGGGTGAAGGTGATCCCCTCAAACCAGGAACGGATGAGGTAGAAGGTAGAATCGGTGACCGGTTTGATAAAGGTGAATGTGAGAAAGGGGAAGGTGGGGAACAGGGAAAAAATGTTAAAGGGCTACTCGGTAATCTAGGTATTGGGTGGGGTCTAAGGTAGCAATACATCAAACACACGCACACGTATAAACTATGCACGCTACCGGGTTGAAGAACAGAAAAACTCTACATCGTTTAAGGTCGATAGGTTTATCCAAAAAGGTTGAAGTGACTCGGTATCCAAGGTATATGATATGGTCAAGAAACACGATATAGATTAGGCATAGGAACATTTAGGTATGTTCTAGTACACCAAAGGTAGGGTCGGGATAAATGGTCATGGTAATAGGATAGGTAAGGTCATTAGGTGAACAACACCGTAAAAATCTTTAAGGTATAGCGCACATGAGGTCAAAGGTCACTAGTGATGGTCCAGTCAAAATATTTAGGTCACGATGCGAGTAAGGCTGAGGTATGGGTAAAATAATGAGTCCCCAAAGGAGGACAAAGGGAGGTAGTAAATGATGAGGTCAAGAAAGGTGAGGTAAGTGGGTAGGGTAAAGGTGGGGTGGGGTAAATGATCGGGGTGAAGGTTGGGTAGGACAAAAAGGGAGGTAGGGGTAGGGTAAAGGTTAAAATTGAGGGCAATGTGTAGGTGAGGGTGACCGATGTCGGTCATGGATAACCAACGTCAGTATAGGGAAACCGATGATGGTTAAGTAGGGCACGTGACCAATGCCGGTTAAAGGTAACCGACATCGGTTAGGTTGGGTTTGTTATAAAAACAAAAAATCCACGTTTTTTGTTATTCATTTATTATTGTTCGAAGTGAGAAAATGAAAAAAGGAGAAAAAAGTGAGAAAAGTGTCCAGATGGAATGAAACATAGTGAGTGGAGGTGTGATCGATGAGTGATTGGTTGGTGAGCAGTGGGTCCACAGGATCATTGCGAGGGATTCGATTGGTGAGAGGTTGTGGGTAGCTATTCGGTGATGGTGGAGGCCGAGAGGGATCAGGGCGGGCCACGCGATGCAGCAGACTAGACATGCCACCGAGATGGATGCGGCGTGACGAGGTAAGCACCCTACTCTATGTTGTTGATTTGTTAGATTAGAGGTTATTTTAGGGGTATGTTAGGGTTTTGTTTGTTTTGCGGTTTTGTGGGTGGGAAAAATTAAATTTCGAAATGGGGAATATTGGGAAAAAGAGGGAAGGGAAGGGTAGTAAATGGTATAGGTGGGGTGGGTAGAGGTCTAGGGGTAGTTTAGGTCATTATAGGTGGGGTAAAAGGGGAAGGGGGTGATTTTTAGAAAATGGGGGTTTTGGGAAGTCGCAGGATTTTCCGCGATAATGACTAGTGTTGATCAAGTTTGGCCTATGTCGGTTGGGTAGAATCGGTATCGGTCACCAAACAGATGACTGATGCTAGTTACGTGGTAACCGTGGTCGGTAAAGGTGAACTGGTATCAGTCACCAAACATGTGACCGATGTTGGTTTAAGGGTGAGTGGAGTGGTTAGGATGAACCAACACAAGTCGGGATTTGAGGCACAAGGGTCCAAAAGTGATGTGGGCTAGGTAATTGAGATGGGTAGGGTGAAAATAGGGTGGAGGTTAATGTTAATTGGTGAATATGGTCATGGTAAATGTAGATTAATGTCATTCTTAGATTGGATGTAGGGAGAGCACGATTACATATACGGGATAGGATTCTCGCTCTACTAGTGACATTGTGTGGCACAAATGACCCCCTTTGGAGCTCTAGCATGTGGAGGCAATGGGATTGAGTGGGATTCGTCACTACCAACATGTTTTTGGTATCCTAGCTTGATGGTCGCGCTCATCGATAGATGGGATCCCACGACCAACACATTTCACCTTCCGACGGTGAGATAACTATCACCCTGGAGAACATGTTCTAGATTTTTGGCTACCCATATTGGGTGCCTAGGTGTATTCTATCTCCTTCAAGGCCTCGAGAGGAGTTGATTGGGAAAATTTTTGGCAAAGGAGCGGTTAATCGAGATTCCATAGTGCCGGTTTGAGTTATGGAGAGATATACCTAGCCCATCCGGGATGAGACGAGGCTAGTGGTTCTATTGATGGAGGTAGTGTGCTTTGCTATGCAATGCCAAATGCGAGAGGGTGGATGCTTTCCCGAGCACCGATGGGGTACTCCATGATATGATAATTCATGAGACACGCTTTGCCTAGGCACCAACATTCTTGGTGTAGCTATATAGAGAGCTGTGGGCATATGGGCGGTTGCACGGAGTTTAGCATGTGTTGTACATTTATACTACACTACTAGGCATACGAGCACATAGTGTGTGTGCTACCTATAGGGATACCCCGATTAGATGCATTCCCACCTATATTTATGCAGTGGGATATAGGAGATGGGTGCCGATGATAGGAGAGTGGAGATCGGATAGGTGACACATGATGTGGCCCATTATCGCCAGCTTATTGGAGGGGTGTCCAGAGTGGACATTATCTAGAGGCCATATGTGGGATCCCCTCATATAGGCATATGCATTAGAAGCTAGCTAAGCTCTAACTAGAGAGGTGGATACGGGGTCATTGTGCTGGGGAGGATGAGATGATCCCGGTAGACAGAGTCCGACGACAGCTCATACTTTTACAGGACATTCCTCTGCCCTTCCCATAGTATTAGAGAGATGACGTGGAGAGGCCCTTACCTCTACCACAACCTATAGTGCCAACGGGAGGAGGAACAACCAAAGGATTGGTAAATAGATGACACCAGATGTACAGAGACAGATACAGAAGTGGTGTTGGGCTCGATTCTGAGCCGAACACCTAGACAGGGTAGCCAAACCTAGCTACCATTATAGTGTAGAGACGCTTTATAGGGGTAGGTAGCTACGCCCGATTACCCAGATTGGGTATACTACAGACACAGTGGAGGGTGCAGAGGTGAAGGTAGCATAGCTATGCATATAAGTATCTAGCACCGTAGGCCCGGATGGCGAGATGGAGGAGATGGAGATGATCGGGGGTGATGGTCGGTGTGGTAGCCTTACAGCCCAGTGGCGGTTTACAGGCTAGTTGGCCACACAGCCAGGACATAGATTGAGGCCTTACATGCCTAGATATAGGCACAAAGGGGGGTACCACCAAAGGCACCGGGATAAGGTTCCAATTCACGGGCGAGCACATGGCAGGTTGCTGCAGGGCGGTATAGGGGCTAAGACCTATGGGACCACCACAAACCATGCATGTATCTAGGTTACAGGATGCCCTAAGTGATGCAAGATATTATCGGACCAGATTATGGCAGCAGGATAGATGAACATATCCTATGTCGAGTATAGGGCAAACAACAGGCGTCCAATGAGAGGATGAGATCTTACACTCATAGTGTGGAGAGCACAGGAGGTCAGCAAGCTCTAAGGCCCGATCAGGGAGAGGCCACCAGGCGTCTGATGACTAACACTAGGCGAGGTGCCGTAGGGACACAGAGACCGAGGTACATATGACACAAACATGGAGGACATTTGGTGAGATGCCTGATATGCGGTCACCTGGTTTTTGATGTATATTAGTTTTTTTATATATATGCCAGCCTGTGTGCCGAAGATAGTTGTATTTTTATCACATACCGGCTGCATGTGCGAAGACAGTGAGGATGTATGAGTGATTTGTATATTTTGAGCATATACGGTTTGCGTGCAAGAGATTTTGTATTGATTCATTATTTTTTGTATATATGAGACCAGCCTACATGCCGATGACATTTTGTATTGTATATCGGCCTACGTGCCGACATTTTGAGATGATGGACATGATGAGATGGGCATGTATGTTGAGATACATATTGATTGATTTATATGATGAGATACATGGTATTTTGTGATTTGTTGATGTATTTATGAGATATTGGTTTATGGCTTGTGTTAGATGAGATATGGATTTGTTACTTTGATGTGGATGGAAATTAGGTGAGTTAGGCATGATGGAGTCAGGTCGGTTTAGGCATGGATCGATCAGGTTATAGGCATGGTTGAGTCATGTTTGGTTAGGAATTATTGAGTTAGGTTATAGGCATGGATGAGTTAGGTTTGGTTAGGCATGTTTGAGTCGGGTTTAGTTAGGCATGGTTGTATTAAAAGTAGGTGAAGTTGTGATTCATTATTGTTTTGCAATGAATGATACTATGGGTCATATGTGAGATGTGGTATAATCCATGCATAGTGATGATATAGAATTGGTAAGAGTAATAAATGTATAAAATATGTAGCAAATTGTAATGTATGTGGCTTAATTTATAATTTTGTACATAAAAGGGAAACTAAGTGAAATGTGATGTAAATGGTGATTTAGGCACGGTTGATGAATTGTTTAGGGTAGATAATGGATGAGCTAACCTCCAAGGGCCCCATG
The DNA here is from genome assembly GCA_018340775.1 of Taxus wallichiana var. yunnanensis. NCBI lineage: Eukaryota > Viridiplantae > Streptophyta > Pinopsida > Cupressales > Taxaceae > Taxus > Taxus wallichiana. Next base: position 861,767,437 of record CM031235.1, read on the forward strand.
CCCTCGGAGTGCTACCTACATAGTCCCAAAGTAAAAGGGACCTCGGGACGATGTAGTTCTCCCATAAGCTTGGGAAGAAAATGAGAAGGTGTGAAAATGAGTCGGTAGGTGTTTGGGCATGTTGTGGGTTTAGGTTTGTTAGGTGTGGGTGGATTATAGGTGAAAGAAGGAGATTACCCCAAAAGTAAGCGTCGAGGACCAAGTCTGTATAATGTAATCAAAATGTAAACAAAGATGGTTAAAAGATAAGAGGGGGCAATAAAGCCACCTGATTGGGTAGGATCATACCGAGTAGGTCATACCTTGGAGGAGGTGATGAACATAAGACCCTAAAGACATTACATGATTGACATGTTCTACGATGAAAAGTAGTCACATGATCACCAAATGTCTAAGTTCCAAGAAGTCCCTTGAGGCAGTAAGGAAATGGGAGTGGGAATGGTAAGAAGGGTGAAAGGTAGTTAAAGTTTTATATGGTATAGGTAGTATGCACTTCGGGAAAGAGAACCTAGGTCATAATGGGAAAGTCCATGACAAAAAGGTTGAGTGTGTTGATAGACTGATCGATGCAGGAAGTCTATATGAGATAAATAATATGGAACTCCTTGAGGTCTTCGTGAAGCTGATCGATGCGGGAAGCTTCGGTTGCTCTCATTTTTTTTTTTATTTTTTTAATTATTATTTAGAGCTTCACATAGTTTTCCTTCAAGGGAGCAGTCTATTTATAGCAGCAATTTTTCGAGAGGAAGATGTCCTTTTGAGGGAGTCATCTTTTTATGAGAAGTTTGACTCAAGGAGTTTGGTCCCATGTGAGGTCTTTGAAGTCATGGACAAGACCAAGGTGGAGGATAGGAATCTTGTTCAAAAGGCAAGGTGAAATGACCATGGGATCTCATCTAAAGGTAGATGAAAAGTATCCATGAGAATCATGCTATGTGCAGCGCCATGGTACACATATTCAAGGGAAGATAATAAGTGATGGGTACTCATATGATTCTGGTTTAATCGTTAGGGAGGTGTATGGAGTGGGTAGCGCTCAAGGGACGAGCTGGAGAGAGACAAAGGGTGAGGTAGGACAATGAGTCAACAATAGAATGGTTGAATATGTAAGGTGTTTAGGGGCTCAAGCTCGGGTTTACCATCGAGAGAAGATAAACGATAAGCACCGATCCATAGGTATGAGTCACGATGTATGGTCCAAGCCAACTAGGAGAAAATTTTCCTGTTTAATTTTTTTCGATTTGCTTTCATGACAAGGTCACCGACTTGGAAGGTTCGTTTATGAACATGTTTGTCATAGGAATGTTTGATATGTTGTTAGTAAACTTGAAGGTGATCTAGAGTGTTAAGATTAAGTTCTTCTAATAACTCTAGTCAGTGTTAAACAATCCCGATGAAATTCATCATCGTGAGCATGTCATGGAGAGAAATATGGAGTGAGGGGATTTGTACTTTGAGAGGCGTAACAGCCTCTCCATACCATAGACCGAGAAAATGGTGTGGCCACAAAGTGGAAGTGCAAATACTAGTGCTTGTATGCCCACAGGGAAAAAGGAATGTGCGTATGCCAATCCTTCCTAGTATCAATCAACCACTTTCATGAAAATTTTGTTGAGGGTTTTGTTAGTGGATTCAGCTTGGCCATTGGTTTGTAGGTAGTAGGGTGATTAGAAACTAAATTTGTGAAAAGTCAAGGCGTCATGAAAGTTTTTGCAATGTTTTGTTTTTGAATTGTTTTCCATTATTAGTGATGAGGTGATGAGGAACACAAAAGAAAAAAATGATGTGGTGGTTAATGAACTCACATAATTTCTCACTTTCGTGGAAATGAGTGGGATGGTTTCTACCCATTTTGTGTAGTATTCGGTAGCAGTGATGATCCATTGATGGCATTGGGAAGAATGAGGATTGATTTCTCCTCCAAGATCCAAACCCCATTGAGAGAAGGGCCAAAGGTCATGAGCGACCTGTAAGGCATGACTAGGTGTATGATGAAGGTTGGAATGTTGTTGGAAATTTACAAAATATTTGACATAGTCACAACAATCATGGTTAAGGGTTAGCCAATAATAGCCTAGGAAAAGAATATACTTAGAACAAAGAGCCACTAAAGTGACCTCCACATATGCCATCATGAACCTCCTTAATGGTATAAGGAATTTCAAAACTTGTGAGGCATCCTAAGATAATACCATCAAATCCGCACTTATAGAGGATTCATCCCAAGATAACATAGCAAGAGACCTTTTTCAGGAAGGTGCGTTGTCAGATTCTGGTGAGATCGGGAGGTAAGATGGAGAGAGAAAGGTAGTCGGAGTATTGTTTATACCAAAGGTCACTCGGGTCGGGGTATTGGTTCGATCGAGTAAACATCATGAGGTAAATAAGAAGGTGAATGGAGGCATTGTATGGTGAAAATATTTTGGAATCGATGAGGTGCAGCAGGTATTTGGGAAGCTAAGTAGGCCATGGTATCCAGAAATTTGTTGGTGGAACGTGGGATGGTTTGAAGGGTGTAACGATCAAAGGTGGTCAAAATTATGTCTTAATGATGTTTATACTTTTGAAGTATCTCATTACGACATTGGTACATACCATTGACTTGGTTTACGACCAATTGAGAATCACCAAAGATGTTGATTGTTTTGACATCTAGGGAATAGGTGGCTTGGAGACCTAAGTACGAGTGCTTAGTATACGGAAATATTGTTAGTGCATTCAAAATCTAGTTTGAAAGACAAAGGCATGGGTTCTCCATAAAGAGGAATGAGGATAATACCAGCCCCACCCCCACACCAACACTTGGAACCGTAAAAAGAGTGTCATTTGATAAGGAGGTTTGTCCAGGAAAGGGTAGAATCGACTCATCTTGAAAGTCAAAATTAGAGGTTTGATCCCCGAGAAATAGGTGCGTCACCATTTAGTCGATGATAGATTGGCCCTTGATTGACTTTTGATGAATGAATTCGAGGTCAAGATCATCTAAAAGCATAATCCATAGTGTGGCACGCACGCTGATTTTAATAACGCTTTGGCATACATGAAGTGTTAGGGGTCGGTGTTGGTCACAACATAGGTTTATTGGTTGAGTAGGTAATGTCGAGTTTGGTGGCAACAAAAACTAAGGCTAAGAAAAGTTTTTCGGGATGGGTGTATCGGGTTTCATAGTCTAAAAGATTACGGCTGATATGATAAACTCCGCCTGCTCCTGTGTTGTTCATCACGATGAGTGAGCATGGCTCCCAAGAAGTGATCGGGAGCGGATATGTATAGATAAAAAGGTTGATCGTATTTAGGTGGGATAAGCATGGTTGGTTGGAGAAGGTATTGTTTTAAGGCCTCAAAAATTTATGGCAGTCATCATCCCATTTGAAGGAGACATCCTTCTTGAGCAAATGATGAAACGGTTGGCACCGATCCGATAATTGTGAAATGAAACGGTGAATAGACTATGAACTTATCTTGTAGGCTATGGAGTTGTTTAAGGTTAGTGGCGGAGGCATTTCCGAGAATGGCCTTGACATTAGCGGTCAAATTTTATACCATGGAGGGAAATGATAAATCCCGGAGATTTCTGAGGAACCGCGAAGACACACTTCTTAGGTCAAGGCGGATGCAATATTTAATGAGGTCACAAAGATGGTTTTAAGGATAGCAAGGTGCTCGGAGCAACATTTAGCAAGTAAGATTGATTCGAGGCCCAAAATCATGTTTTTCGGGTCCCCTTAGCCTTTTTCTAACTCTCCCATCCAAGAAGAAATCCCAACAAGTTAGAAAAAATGGAAAAAATGCAAAAAATAAGGTTGCAGGACTGTTTTAAAGCATTTCGGTCTGAAAGGGTTCGGGTCGTACTGAGGTTCGTCGTACCAAGCTTGGGGCCAAAAAAGCAAGAAAATCGGCTAAGTCGGACATTTTGTCCCAGGCGGTCCGCGGGACAGTTGGGACGTCGGGACGTGAGGGATGTGAAAAAAAATGGCCAAAAGCAAGAAAAATCATCTAAGTCTTTTGTTTCGTGCGGTTTGGGACATCGGGACAAAAGTACGCGTGGGACGCGAATCGGCCGATTTGCCAAAAGACAGTCCATTTCAGGCGGTTCGAGATATTTGTCCCAGGTAGTTCTGGGACAGTTGGGACAAAAGTACGCGTGGGGACGCGAAAAGGCTGAAATGGCCAAAAAGAAAGTCCATTTCGGGCGGTTTCGGAGATATTCGTCCCGAGAGTCCATGGGACATTGGGAACAAAAGTACGTGAGGAGGACGTGGGATGCAAAAAAAGGTGAAAAGGCCGCAAAATAAAAAAGGAGGCCTGGAGAAAGGAGAATCGGAGAATGTGCCATGTGTCAAAAGGCTGGAGGAGAAAGAAGCCGGGAAGAGTGGAGGGCGGAGAAAAGTTGGAAATTTGGCTAAGTGTTTCACCAAAAATCCAAAAGGAGTGTTTTGGCCCGCTGCCCCGGCCAACGAATCAGGTCATGCCACGTGTCACAAGGGCTCAGGAGGGCAGAGTGTGGGGGAAAATTAGAATTTTTCCAAAGTGTTTGCACAAAAGAGGAAATGCTCACAGAGGGCCCGCGTCTAATCAGCGCCCGCCACGTGTCTTCACCTCATCGGCCGGAAAAAATTAAAAATTTTGAAAATTTTTCCAAAGGCAAAAAATGAAGTAAAATGGAGCAGGATGAGCCCATGGCCAATGAATCAATGTGCCACATGGCATCCAGTGGTGGAGCGTGGGGAAAATTTGAAAAAATTCCAAAGACCAAAGAGGTAAAATTCAAAATTTTTCCCGCCGATCCGTTTTGGGCCTGTTTTTGCCCTAAATCTTCAAATGGCCATAACTTTCGATCCAGAGCTCAGATTTTCACGTTCTTTATATCAATGGAAAGATGGTGAAATTATCTACATGATTCTGGGGTCAATTTTGCATTTTGGTTCAGTTTGGAGAGAGAAAATCAAGAAACATCTCTGGCACGTGGTAATGGCCAGAAATGACGTTTCAACAACCAGTTTTAATGCAAAATGGGTCGCATTCTTCTTCAGCATGGCCAAAATGTCAAGGCATGGGTCTGTAAGGATGCCCATGCTGTTTTAATGCATCTTCATTCAATGAGGAATGGCTCCCATGTTTTTACACGTTTTCTCTCTCCTGGGCTCGACCCATGCATTGTAAAAGCCAGATTTGGCTCATTTTTTGGGGGAACATTTCTTTGGATAGCAAGCTTCTTCTTTCACCTTCAACAAGTGATTTTTGCAAGTATCAGACCTCTTGATGGTTGTAACAGGTTTTCTACCTTTTGATGTTGTAATGCAAGGATTTTGACAGTGGAAATGACAATACAGGCTCTGTGATCAGTTTTCATCCTTTGGTTGTGTTGTTTGCTTCATTTCAGACTTTCAATTACATCTTATCAGTTTGTGCATGATGTTTATGTTGCATTCCATGATCTGTGTCTATCTGTAGAACTAGAAGTGTTCACCACTCCTCCTTTGGTGTATCACCTATTAGTTTAGTTTCAATTTTTGCACTTTCTATCTCTGTCTCCTTGGAATTTAGAGTAGGATTAGGATTCAAACCTCTGCAATTGTGTAAATAACAGATCTATCAGGAGTTTGAGGAACCAGCCTCTAATCTGGAGATTCCTCTCTCATTTTACAAGTCCCACACTTGGAGAGAGGTTTCAATGTTGTGCAATCACACTGGATGCTTAGAATGATCAAACTAGAAATCTGATCAACATCCAGGGGGTGCTGCTGATTTGCACTAACAGTTTTGGCACGCCCGGTGGGACCTTAGAGGTCTTCACTTTTATTGCAACAAGATCGATGTGCACTTGTTGTAAGTTCCAGCTTTGAAGGAGCTTAAAATCACACATCTGGCGACTCCAAAAGAAGCATAATCCACTGGTTTCAGCAGTCCAAGCCTGGAAAATTTATGAGAAGAATACAGACCAGGTCAAGAACTAGGGAGGAAGGATTGTTTGTTCATCTACACCTATCTCCAGGAAGAGAAAGAAGGGGAAGAAGAGCTCAAAGATCTCCATCTCCACCTAATAGAACCTTGTCAACACCTCCACCTGGTAGGCCTTTCATCCAATCAACAAGGGTTCTCAGGCCAATCAGAATGGCGCAACCACCGAATCCGTATGTCAATTTCACTGGTAGCAGCCCACTTGCTCTCAATGCACAACATCCAATCCCGATTGCGCAGCATTGAAGAACATTCCATACTTCACTGGAGAGAACCAGACTACTCCTGGTGATCATGTTAAAGACATTGCCAACCTTTGTGCAATTCATGAAATCAATGAGATGCAAGTTGCTGTCAAATTGTTGGCATCCTCATTCAAGGGGAAAGCTTTACAATGGTTCAGGAGCCTTGCCTCAGGTTCTATCCAAAATTGGAACCAGCTATGTATAGCCCTCCACGAGTAGTTTGGAGAGAAGGGAGATAACTTGTCCCTTTTGGAACAGCTGACAACCATCAAGAGAGCTCCCAATGAGCAGCTGACCGACTTCAACTTCAGATTTCAAAGGACTTGGGAGAGGATTCCAGTGGCAGTAAGGCCAGCAGCAGAAGGTGCTTTTCTATATTACCTTAAAGCCTTAAATTCTGATATTTCTATGTTGATTCAATCCATGGGAGGCACAACTATCCCTATTGCTTATAGCATTGCCATTAGAGCTGAAAATTGTTTGATTCAAGCTGGAAAGCTAGCTCCTAGGCCTCCAATGCCATTATATCCAAGTTTAGAGAGCCCAAGTACTAGTCAAGTGCACTGTCTTAGCTCCTATTCCCACTCCTAGAAATCGAATTCAAGTGAAGCTTCTACTTCATCTTCTAGTGCCTCAAATGAACTTCAAGAAGTCATGAAGCAATTGCAAAATCTAGGCAATGAGCTGGTTACACTCAAGAGGCAACAAGCCCAAAGTTTTAGACCTTCTTATCAGCCTCAAGCTCGGCCTAACAGGCAGCCATATCAGCCTCAAAGACCACCCAATCTAGCTGCAAATCAGAATCAAGCAAGGCCTCCTGCCAACAGACCATTTCAGCCCGATAACCCCAATGTTGCATCCACATCCAGAGCTTTGGTACCGGTGCAAAATAACATGGCCCAAGAATATGATTGGTGTTTCCCATGTGGTCAGCCACATAACCAATCAATGTGCTTTAACGGTGCATTAAATCAGGCTCTTATGGTGCAAACCATTGGTGGGTCGCAAGAGTCCAGCCACGAAGAGGATCAGCAAGAAGCACCTCAGCAAGGAACATCTCTGAATGAAACTACTCTTGTCAATTGGCAGTGAAGAAGATTATGTGGTATGAATCAAATACCCTCTCAAAGTGTTGCAGCCAACACAAGGTCAAAAAGGAGAAATTTGGGTGAAGGACAGCCATTGGCTCCAAATAATCCACAACCTTCTACCACTCCACAAGCTTTTGGCAAACAAAATGTAGTCCCAAACATGCAAGGAGCACCCAAACCAGCTCCTAAACCAACTCACATGCCAGTTGCTTGCTGCCCATGTGCAAGGAATGAATGTGCAAGCTAAAGGATAGCAGAGGGATGCTTCATCCCCATTCAACATCATTGATCAGATGAAGAAGACAAATGTAAATATATCAATGTGGGAATCACTATCCATCCCAGGCCAAAGAGATTTGCTACAAGCTGCCATGAAGGACTGGACAACTTCAAATCAACAAGTCCAAATGCAAGAGAAGGTGCTCACAAATGCTGCCCAGCCTGAAGGGAATCATGGAGGACAACAAGGTAAAATGTTGAAGCCCCCTCCTTTTTATGTCTCATTAATCATTGGAAACCAATTGGTGCACAATTGCATGATTGATTCCGGGGCAAGTAGCTCAGTGATGCCCAAGCAAATAGCTGATCAGCTAGGACTTCAATATGAAACCATATCCAAAGGGGTAGTGCAGTTGGATGGGACAATAGTAACAACAGTTGGGGTGATTAGAAACTTAAGTCTTACCTTGCATGCATGTCCAAATGTTGTTGTTTTACAAGATGTATCAGTTATAGACCTTCCACCACTCTTTGCCCTATGTTTGTCAAGAGATTTCACAGCCAAGATTGGAGGATATTTGTCTGCTGATTGGTCACACATGTTGTTCAGAATGAGGTATGGAACCAAAGCTACAATCAGGTCTGAACCTATTGCAAACTTCCACATTGAGCCCTACACTCCAAGTCAGATCAATGCCAACTGTTCGGCATTTGATCAAGAAGATCACCCAAGCACTGATGAAGCTGACACCAAGGTTGGAAGCATCCCGGATCTAACTCTTGATGAATGGGAAAACAAGGTGCATGCTTTTGATCCTTATCAAGAAGTAGAAGAATCTGAGCTAGGAGTCTATTGCATACATGAAAAAGATCAGCCCATTCCTAGCATCACCAAGCCAGACCACAAGGATGAAAATGAGGTATGGCAGCTGTTTTTTGATGGATCAAGGAGTAGACAAGGTGCTGGAGGGGAGCCATGTTGGTTTCACCTCAAGGAGTAAAGTACTATTCAGCTTTTAGATTTCAGTTTGCATGCTCCAATAACACTGCTGAATATGAAGCCTTGGTGCAAGGGATGCATTGGGCAATAAAGAGAGGGATAAAGAACTTGCAAGTCTTTGGTGATAGTGAATTGATTGTAAATCAGGTCAAAGGGCAGCATGCTTGCCAAGAATGATCTACTCAAGTGCTACAAGAACAGGGTGTGGGACCTCATTGAAGATTTTGAGGGCTTTGGCATCAAATCAGTTCCTAGGAAAGAGAACCAAGCTGCTGACAGGCTTGCAGCAGTTGGGGCAGCCTTTGATATTGTGGAAAGCATTCAAAAGGACAAGGTACAACCAAACATCCATGTGATTGTGAGGCCTTCAGTGCCGGATAACAATGTAAGTTGGCAAGTGTTTGAGAATGACCAGCAAATCATCCATTTCTTACAAGAAGAAGCTGAGTTCTCAGCTAAAAATCAGGAAAAATTGGAACAACAGTATGGTGACCAAGTGGTACAGCTGAGAACTAACAAGCTGCCCAAGGGACTTATCACTTTGGAGTCCATTTTCAATCCCAATGATCAGTTTAGGAAAGAGAAAGCAAACATTCAGGTCAAGAGAGAAGATTCAGTATCCATCTTGGTGGAAGAGAACAAACCATTGCAAATTGGAAAGATGACAACTGAACAAGAAAGGTATGAGTTCATACAGCTGTGTCAAGAGTTCCCTGATGTGTTTGCTTGGAGCTACGAAGATTTGAAAGGTTTCAATCCCAAGTTAGCTCAGCACACCATTGAGTTGGATCCAAATACTAAGCCCATCAGTAGAAAAACAAAGGCCAGTCAATCCACACATGGAACCTCTCATGAGGAAGGAATTGAACAAGTTGATTGAGTCAAGAATCATATTCCCAATCAAGCATTCTAGTTGGGTTGCCAACTTAGTTCCAGTCAAAAAGAAGAGTGGAGAGATCAGATTGTGTGTTGACTTCAGAGACTTGAATAGAGCATCTCTCAAGGACCATTACCCACTCCCTTCTATGGAGCAAATTTTGCAAGTTGTGGCTGGCTCCGAGAGGTTTTCACTACTTGATGGCTACTCGGGCTACAATCAGATTATGGTGAAGGAAGAAGATCAGTTCAAGACAGCCTTCACAACCAAATGGGGAACTTATGCATACAGGAAAATGCCATTTGGGTTGTCCAACGCTGGAGCTACCTTCCAAAGAGCAATGGACATGGCGTTCAAAGGTTTGATTAACAACGTGGTGCTGATATACCTTGATGATATCACTATTTTTTCAAAGAATGCAGCAGACCACCTCTCTCATTTGAGACAAGTCTTCCAAAGGTGCAGGAGATTTGGAGTGTCTTTGAATCCTAAGAAGTGTATCTTCCTAGCACATGAAGGAAAGCTCCTTGGCCATATTGTCTCCAAAGAAGGATTAGCAATTGATCCAGAGAGGGTTGAAGCCATAAGAGCACTACCATTGCCAAGCCACAAGAAGGCCCTTCAGAGTTTCTTGGGGAGAATAAACTTTGTTCGGAGGTTTGTCCCAGATTTTGCAGCCCTTGTCAAACCTATCACCAAAATGTTAAAGAAAAGCATGGCTTTCAAGTGGACAGCAGAAGGCAAGGAGAGTTTTGAAGCAATCAAAGAAGCCATCTCTCAAGCACCAACTCTCATCAACCCAGATTTCTCCAAGGATTTCATCCTCTATGCATTTGGGGGTAATGATACCATTTCTACCATTTTGGTATAGCAGAACAAGGACAATGATGAGCAGCCAATTGCTTTCTTCAGCCAAGCCTAGAGGACTATGAGGTGAGATATTCTTTTATTGAGAAGCATGTACTTGCAGTAATCAGAAGCTTGAAGAAATTCAAGCATCTAGTCTCAAACAACAAGGTTCAGTTGTTGGTCTCTCATGCGGGAGTAAAGGACTTCCTCCTCAACAAGGATTTGAATGAGAAAAGGGCAGGTTGGATCACTCGTGTCATGGAGTATGACATTGAGATCAAGGTCACCAAGCTGGTAAGAGGAAAAGGATTGTGTGAGCAGCTGATTTGGGCAAGCAAAAGGGAGTATGCAATGAAGAAGAGGCTTGTTTTGATAGTTCAAGACAGCCATGTGCAAGGTAGCACTCAAGAAGAGGATAATGTTGTCCCCACTCCTTGCTGGACCCAAGGTATAATGCACTTCCTAAGCACGGGCCTATGCCCTCCAGAGATGAACAAAACCCAAAGAAGACACTTCAGATTGCAGGCTGTCCCATATGCCATAGTAGACGGTGTTTTGTTCAAGAAAGATGTGAATGGAGTGCTGCTGAGATGCATTAACACAAATCAGATTCATAGGGTGTTGGAAGAGTTCCATGGTGGACCAGCTGGTGGTCATTTTACACCAAGAGTGACAGCCCTAAAAATCATGAAGGCTGGTTATTATTGGCCCAAGATTTTCAGTGATTGCTTCGCGTGGATCAAAAGGTGCAAGAATTGTGCATTCTTCACAGGTAAAGAGAGGTTTGCTGCCCTCCCATTGCATCCAATTTCAGTTGACCAGCCATTCATGCAATGGGGTTTGGACTTCATTGGAGTCATTAATCCCAATTCAAGCCAAGGGCATAAGTGGATTTTGACAGCCACAGACTACTTCACCAAATGGACTGAAGCAGTAGCACTCAAGGAAGCAAATGAGTCTAGCATCTTAGACTTCTATGAGGGGATAGTAACCAGATTTGGCATACCTGCTACAATAATCTCAGATAATGCATTAGCATTCATTGGATCCAAGGTGACTGAGTGGGCTGTCAAGAATGGGATCTACCTAAGTACTTCATCAAACTACTACCCTCAGGGTAATGGCCAGGCTGAATCTACAAACAAGAACTTGTTGAGGATCATTAGGAGGACTCTTGATGAGAATCAGAGGTCTTGGCATACCAAACTGAAATCAGCCTTATGGGCTGATAGGATAACTCCCAAGAGATCCACAGGTAACTCTCCATTCAGGCTTGTTTATGGAAGAGAGGCAATCTTGCCCATGTCACTTGAGTTGCCAACATTGGAACTCATGAAGCAATTAGAGTTGCTAGAGTTTGGGCCCATGGAGGTGAGATATGCAGAGTTGATGGAGCTCCAAGAGATCAGAGATCAGGCATCCCAAGCAATGGAGAAGGATCAAGCTTTGATCAAGAAGACCTTTGATAGGAAGGCCAAGAGTAGATCTTTCCAAGTTGGAGATCTAGTGTTAAAATGGGATGCAGATAGAGCAAAAACCGGGAAGGCATTCAAAATTTGATGCCATTTGGAGTGGCCCATACATGGTCACAAAGTGTAAGGACAACAATGCCTTCCAATTGTCTTCATTGGATGGCGAAGAACTACAGATTCCAGTCAATGGAATCTATCTAAAGCATTTCTACTAAAGGGAAATTCTCCACCTTGTAAATATTAGCTTAGGTTTTCATTCCTCCAAGTGCTTGTGCACATTGTTTTGCTAGTAGGTTGTTTTGCTTTCCCTAAGTGCTTTGGCACAGGCTTGCTGTTCCTGGAGATGTTTTGCAGCCCTTGCTTCCATCGGGTGATATTCCATCTTCCTCCTTGCAACATTCTAAGTCAGTTGGGGTTCCGAATAGACAACTCATGACTCCATGCCCAATGGATGCTTTAGGAAACTGGTAACTTCATCCAGCAGGTAGATGACCCCGCTGAGTCACCAAAATTGTTATCCAAAATTCACCCCTCAAGGTAATTTTGATAACATGCATCAAATTATTCAGTCCCGAGCAAGTAAGATTGATTCGAGGCCCAAAATCATGTTTTTGGGGTCCCCTCGGCCTTTTTCTAACTCTCCCATCCAAGAAGAAATCCCAACGAGTTAGAAAAAATGGAAAAAATGCAAAAAATAAGGTTGCAGGACTGTTTTAAAGCATTTCGGGTCTGAAGGGTTCGGGTCGTACTGAGGTTCGTCGTACCAAGCTTGGGGCCGAAAAAGCAAGAAAATCAGCTAAGTCGGACATTTTTCCCGGTAGTCCATGGGATAGTTGGGACATCGGGACGAGGGGCGAAAAAAGCAAATCGCCAAAGCAAAGAAAAATCATCTAAGTCTTTTGTTTCACGCGGTTTGGGACATCCGGGACAAAAGTATGCATGGGGGACGCGAATCGGCCGGCCGATTTTCTGAAAAGTCCCATTTCGGCGGTTCGGAGATATTTGTCCCAGCGTCCAGGGATAGTTGGGACAAAAAAAGTATGTGAGGGACGCGAAGGGACGCGAAAATCGGCCGAAAGGCCGAAAGAAGAAGTCAAGTCCATGGGCGGTTCGGAGATATTCATCCCAGCGAAATGGGACAGGCCGGGACAAAAAGTACACGAGGGACGCGTGGAGAAAGGAAAAGGTGAAAAGGCCACAAAAGAGGACAAGGAGGCCCGCGGAATCGAAAAGGCGTGCCACGTGTGGCGAAAGGGAAAAGAAAGGAAAGAGTGGAGGCGGAAAAAGTTGGAAATTTGGCTAAGTGTTTCACCAAAATCCAAAAGGAGTGTTTTGCCCACGCTTCCCGACCAACGAATCAGGTCATGCCACATGTCACAAGGAGCTCGGGAGGAGAAAAGTGTGGGGAAAATTAGAATTTTTTCCAAAGTGTTTGTGCAAAAGAGGAAATGCTCGCAGAGGGCCCGCGTCTAATCAAATCCCACCACGTGTCTTCACCTCATCGGCACGGTCCAGGGGAAAAAAATTTGAAAAAAATTTCCAAAGGCAAAAAAAAAATGAAGTAAAATGGAGCAGGATGAGCCCACGGCCAATCGAATGGAATGCCACATGTGTCACCAGAGTGGTGGAGCATGGGGAAAATTTGAAAAAAAATTCCAAAGACCAAAGGTAAAATTCAAAATTTTTTCCCCCGATCCGATTTTGGGCTTTTTTTGCCTAAATCTTCAAATGGCCATAACTTTCGATCCAGAGCTCAGATTTTCATGTTCTTTATATCAATGGAAAGCTGGTGAAATTATCTACATGATTCTGGGTCAATTTTGCATTTTGGTTCAGTTTGGAGAGATAAAATCAAGAAACATCTCTGGCACGTGGTAATGGCCAGAAATGACGTTTCAACAACCAGTTTTAATGCAAAATGGGTCGCATTCTTCTTCAGCATGGCCAAAATGTCAAGGGCATGGGTCTGTAAGGATGCCCATGCTATTTTAATGCATCTTCATTCAATGAGGAATGGCTCCCATTTTTTACATGTTTTCTCTCTCCTGGGCTCGACCCATGCATTGTAAAAGCCAGATTTGGCTCATTTTTTTAGGGGAACATTTCTTTGGATAGAAAGCTTCTTCTTTCACCTTCAACAAGTGATTTTTGCAAGTATCAGACCTCTTGATGGTTGTAACAGGTTTTCTACCTTTTGATGTTGTAATGCAAGGATTTTGACAGTGGAAATGACAATACAGGCTCTGTGATCAGTTTTCAGTCCTTTGGTTGTGTTGTTTGCTTCATTTCAGACTTTAAATTACATCTTATCAGTTTGTGCATGATGTTTATGTTGCATTCCATGATCTGTGTCTATCTGCAGAACTAGAAGTGTTCACCACTCCTCCTTTGGTGTATCACCTATTAGTTTAGTTTCAATTTTTACACTTTCTATCTCTGTCTCCTTGGAATTTAGAGTAGGATTAGGATTCAAACAACTAGAAATCCGATCAACATCCGTGTTGGAGTAATCAATCTTCTTTGAAAAGAAGAGTAATGCGAGGTACATTTTCCTCATCTTTTGTTTGATGGGTTTGGCATCGGCAATAGTTACGATATTGTGGACCACTATGGTGGGGTCAATCTTGGGCATGTCTGCGTAAGACCAAGTGAAAGCATGGTTATGATCTCTAAGAAAATAAGTGATGGCTTCTTATTTAGTAGCATCTAAAGATTGTCTGATCTTTAGGATGTGTGGGTTGTCCTAAGTATGAATGTTGATCTCGATAGTCAATTCATTCAACATGGTTTGCATCTCAGAAGGTAACGACCGATGAATATATGAGTCTTCTGCACCAAGGTAGGTGAGTATGGATTCATCATCCTGACATTGAATGACATTAATTGTAGGTGTGTTGTCATCGATCATTTCAGGATACGGAAAGGAAGAGTGGAAGGGGCCTCACCCTCACGTTGATAAGTCAGAGGCCCTAAGGAAATGGTGTTTATGAAAAAAAAAAGTTAGGAGGGATAGATTCAGGATCCATCGACTCCGTCGGTGAAGGTGGTGATGAAGGTGGAGTGGGTGAAGAAGGTGGAGAAGGGCTAGTGTCCTTAATGAGTTCAATGCGGGCTTGTTTGGTAGGTGGTTCAGAAATCCGATACCACTACGGTCGTTATGTTTACAGGTGGTACATGGAATAACGGTATGGTGGCCTTGCTCGTAAAAGCCAAAACCAAAACCCTTCCATGCACATCGGTGTAGGAAGGTGTGGGTGAAATGGTGATTGGTAAGTGATTGGAAGTTAGTGGAAAATGGGTGGGTTTGTGATGGTGGTTCGGGTGTGTAAGTGGTTGTATCAAGTCCCCCATAGGTGAGACTAGTACGAAGGTGGGGAGGACCATAAAGGAGATGTTCTCCTATATGGTGATCATAGCGAGGGTGTTGGTGAAGGCTTCCATACTCTTGTGGAGTAAGAAATGTGTTGACACTATATAGGTGGTACTCCCCCAGAGTGAGGCATTGAAAAACACCTTCCAAGGGATCAATGGTTGGTATGTAGGTAGCTGGTATGGATAATGTGTCGGAGGTCAATACGGAGGTGGGGTTAATGGATTGGGAAGGTGACGAGGTCAGTGTGGAGGTTATGGAAGTAGTAGGAATGGAGGAGGTATGTGTGGTAGAAGCAACATCTGTCTTGGTAGGTGGAGGTGTAGGTGGTTAATGGATTGGGAAGGTGACGAGGTCACCTGTGGAGGTTATGGAAGTAGTAGGAATGGAGGAGGTATGTGTGGTAGAAGCAACATCTGTATCTTGGTAGGTGGAGGTGTAGGTGAAGTGGTAGTGGTCGCGGAGGTAGACGACTTGATATGTATGAGAACATCATTAGGTCGATAAAGCATTTTGCATCTTTTAAAAGGTGATGGGTCACCTAGAATGGTATAGGTGTGTCCTTTGTGTTCAAACTACACAATGATGCAAATTGGAAGGAATGCAACCCATAACACGGATCCGTGTTCTACCAAGTAACAAGTTATATTGGAATCCCCCTCCAAAACGTAAAACAATTTGGGAATAGTACGGGGCACATGCGAATGTGGAGCATGATAGTGCCTAGTGTAGAGGTGATAGCATCATTGAATGAACGTAACATGACCGGGTGTTTATGCATGCAATTGTTAGGTATGCAAATTTGAGTGAATGCATGGGATGAAATGATGTTAATGCTAGCGCCCCCATCAATTATCACACACCTACCCATTTGTCATCGATGTGGACAAAGATGAAGAGGGTCAGAGTGCAGGTCATTGTTTTAGTGTGGTGCAATCTCTTCCTCCTCGAGAAGCTAACGAGAGGCCACTTGGTGAACAAGGTGGGGTGAAGATGAAGGTGGTAATTTGGTGAGAGAGGCTACATGATGGGGTTTGATAATGGAGGCTACGGGTGTAGGGTCATTAGGTAAAACCTCAATTGATTGAAGAACTTCCATGAGAGCTTGACAATGGGATTCCAAGGTTTAGATGAGGTCATATAAGGACATTTTGAGGGGTGATTGGTGTAACTTTTTGAGCATGGTGTGATGTGTGATGTTGTTGGTGTGTGTGACTATCCAGGTCATCATCCACATCATCTAGTGAGTCATCTCACCTTGCAAGAGTCATAGGTCTTAGGAAGTCAAATGACAAGTGTCGATTTTATCATAGAATCGACATTGTCACTTAATGTCAATGCATCATAGGAGTTACATTCCTTATTTGGAATTGTAACTCCTCTTCTAGTGGCATCATATGCGTTAGTCAATGTCATATGCTTCATGGCGTCATTGGGGTTCTTTCCATGTTTAGGCATGGGGTTACACAAAACCCCTATTTGTACTTCCTCTTTTTGATCTATGAGCATGAGTGACCTATTATTCTTACTTGCAATCTTCTTTCCATTGATTCGAATCTTGCGTATTGCGTTGGCTTGACGTTAACATCAAAGTGCAAATTCATTGTGGTGTATTTCTTTTCGACATTGGTTCTCGCACATCCCTCTTTCATGGTATCGATCTGGTTTCGATACGTGCACTCTTCATTTATCGAGTTATTTATTACTTCGGTTTCTTCTCATTTCCTCGTGTGCAAGTTTTTTTTTTTATTGCTCACCTCATATTGAGGTTTTATCTCATGTAAGTTTGAGGTATTTGGTTGGTTTGCATTATCAGTTGAGTTCGTAATTGCATATTTCTAGATCTTTGTGGCTATTGTTTCTAGGTTGTTTGTGTGTTTCTTGCTGGTTGTGTTCAGATTCAGATCTTGCAGGGTAAAAGAAAAATCATTTTTTCTTGGTTCCTTGTTGGCTCATGTTTTTCTTCTGCGTGGACGTGTTTACATTGGATTATTCAGTTCTCCCTGTGGCTCATTTACACTGGTCGATTGGCTCATGTTTTTACCTCCCGTCATTGGTTTGGGTACATTATTCAACTCGTTTTTCTTACCACTGGTGAATCCTTCAGTCTGAGTTTCATTTTACTAGAGTCTACCGTGCCTTGGAATCTTCAATCTTGGAACCTACGTTGAGTCTGGTTCGGAGTGACTTGTTCGTGTTTTTACGTGCTCCATCTGCGTACAGGTTTTCCCTTCTCACTCTGTGCTTCCAACCTTCCTTGCTCACCTTTGTTCTGCCTGGTCTCGGGAATATCGTGTTGTTTTGCATTTGAATCCGTAGGTTGCTATTTTAGCACCCTCGCTTTAGTTATTTCTCTACATCGATTCGTGCCTTGATCTGGCCATTACTCTTTTCTCACCGCGTGAAGTTTTTTTTTTTCGAGCCTTGCTTTGTATTCCCACTCCACCATCCACCGCTACTCGTGCCTCCTTACGGATAGTCAAACTTTCAAACCTACTCATGCTTGTAACATCTTACAACTACAAAGTGGAACATTTTTTTACTAACTCACTCTGGTACATGGCTTTGCCTCTCCTTCCCACGTGGCTTTCTCAATCTTCCCCTTGCAGGAATATCTTTCTAAAAATATGTTTTTTTATTCCCTTTAAAAAAAAATGTGTTTGTATACGTTTTACTTTATCACTTTTCTTAAAAACATATTGTTTCATTACCTTTTAAAATTTTTAAGGTAAAAACATTTATTTCATTGGCACTGTAATTTTTGGGTATATTTTGCTTGTTGTATTATTACCTTCCTTCGAGTGTCAAAGATGGAGGGTGAGGTCCGGATTGGCAGGAGGCTAATCCCCCCTCACAATAAAAACAAACCCTATCTCAAATTCCATGCCATTTCCATCGCGCATACATACGACACCTTTTGCATGTGTTTAGGGTGCTTTTTTAATCCATTTGTAGGCTTATTGGCTTTTTCCATCGATTCTGGGAATTGTTTTTTTCTATAACTTTTGACTCGTTGCTCGGATCTAAGAACTTTTTTATTCAAAGTTGCATGTTTTTTCACATTCTAGATGATGGGATAATTAGTTTTGTAAATGCACTAATTTTATAAAGTGCCGCATTCTGGGGGTGTCTTTGTATTGCTTAATTTAGCTCATTTTTTCTTGAGCTTTGTTCTATTCCTTTTTTTTGTGGACTTGTGAGTGCGTCCACCACAGTCTTATGACAAAGGGATTATTTCATGTGACATGAGATGCTATTTCTCACAAATCCCTTTCTTCCCCTCTTGTTTCTCTCATTCTTGTGCTTGCTTGCGGTGACGATCTGCTGCGCCCAATGAACCTTGATTGTTGTCTCCACCTTTGCACGTTATTACGCTGATTGCAAGGTGAGTGACAGACTAGTTCTCGGCACACAGTCACATCTGGTTGTAATCAATGCACTAAAATATAAAGTTCCAAACTTGGGGGGTGTAATTTTGTTTTGGGGTGGTTGTTTCTTTTCTCTCTCCTTCCTTCTGCATTCCTTGGTTCTATCTCTTCATTATGGATATCTCTAAAGTACCAGTGCTCACACCTTTTAACTTCTTTGAATGGAAATCTAAAATTATATTGGTTTTGTGAAGTAAAGGGTTATACCAAGTTACCATGGGGTTAGAGACCGAACCTAATGATGAACCTGAAAAATCTAAATGGTTGAACCATTGTGATGAAGCCTTAGGTCTTATTTGTATGTCCATCTCTCTGACTTGCTCTTCCACATAGAAACTTCCTCAACACACCATCAAGCATGGAAAACACTTAATGATATGTTTAGGAAGAAAGATGACATGAGAGCGCATGAGTTAGAGAACAAACTACTAGGGTTAAATCCTAGTGACTTTGAAAACCTACAGGCCTTCTTCTAAAAGTTTTTCCACACTAGACTGCTTCTAAAGGAATGTAAAGTGGATAAGAAAGACTCTCAATTGATCTTGTCGATTATTTCTAAACTAGGTCCTGAATACTCTGTCTTTGTTTCAACTTTCCATGCCATGAAAGCCGCCTTGGGTAGTGCTTGGACCATGCCCTCCTTTTTCATCCCAACTCATTCAAATGGGAACTCTAAAATCCAAGTCACATGCCCTTGTGGAAAATAATGGCAAGAAAAATGAAAAGAAGAAAGAAACAAAGGACCAACCTAAGAAAGAAACCAAGACCAACCAACCCCAAAATTAAGCCCAACCCTAATACTTCAACTTCTAAGCGTAAAGCGAAGAAAGAAAAGTATAAATGCTCCTATTGTAAGAAGTTTGACCATGATGAGTAGCATTGTTTTGAAACAAATTGATCACTTAACTCAGTTACTTGAGAAGAATAAAATAAGTGTTCTGAATCATTAAATAAAATGCTCGAAGGGTGAGTCTTCTAATGCAAAGGAGTCTAAAAATGAAAAGAAGAAAGGTAAGGCCCTCGTAGCTAGATCAGCTCCATCATCAACTTGGATTATTGATTTTAGTGCCTCGCACCACATGGCTTCTTCAGAGGTTGAATTCTCTAGCATTGAACCATGTGGCATGTCCCAAATCACGTTGGGTGATGACACTCATGTGTTGGTTTTCGGTAGTGGATTGGTAGAGATAGAAGATGGAACATTTAACCAAGTGTTGAGTGTTCCCAATCTCTCTACCAATCTCCTATCGAGTTTACCAAATCACCCACCTTAGTGAAGGAATGCAAGTGGAATTTGGTCCTAACTCGGTGATTATTCGTGAGCTTAACTCTGACTGCACTTTGTGGCTAAGGGAAAGGTAGATCACCATTCACGGTTGTATACCTTTTCCCACTTCTCTTCTGATTTGACACCCAATGCCTTGCTCACTCATGCAAATGAGGTTAACAAGTTATGGCATGAGTGTTTTGGGCATTTAAATTATCGTTACCTTAAACAATTGAGCCAAAATGAAATGGTTAATGGGCTACCCGAGTTAGGTTTTCTAAGGGTCTCTGTGAGGGTTGTACCCTTGGAAAGCACTCTGAAAAAATCTTTGACAAGAGAAAATCACGGAGAGCTACTCGTCCTTGGATCTTGTTCATAGTGATGTTTCGCCCTTTTTCGTCTTCTTATTTTACTAGAGCTCTTTATATACTTACCTTCATTGATGACTTTTCACATTATACTTGGGTATATTTTCTTAAGCTTAAATCTGAAGTTTTGAGCATTTTCCAAACTTTAAGGTTCTTGTGAGAAACAAGTGGAATAGTCTATCAAGTTTCTTTGAACCAACAATGGAGGTGAGTATGTGAGCAACATGTTTGAGGATTTCTATACTTCGAGGGGATTTCTTTGTAGCATATAGTTACTTACAACCCTTCCTAAAATGGCATTACGAAAAGAAAGAACCAAACTTTAAAGGAGATGGCTACTTGTATGGTTCACTCGAAATCTCTTCCTTTGCAATATTGGGCTGAAGCAGTGAATTGTTCTTGTTATATTTAGAACCATGTTCCACACAAGGCACTAAGAGGGATGACACCCTTTGAAGCCTAGCTTGGACACAAGCCTGATGTTGAGCACTTTTGAGTCTTCGGATCCAAGACTATGGCTCGAGATTCCCAAAAAGAAACGTAAGGCATTGGATCCACAATCTAAACCATGTATCTTTGTCGGGTATCCTAATGGTGTGAAGGGATATCGATTGTTGAACCGTACCACCCGTGAGCTTTATATTGAGAGGAGTGTGAAGTTTGATGAGTCATCCTTGACTTTAAATTCCACTGAGGTTATTTTCCCACTGATTCATATTTTGACTCTTCAGATGATGATGTTGTTGAGTGAGTTCGCCTCTCCCTGCTCCCGATCCTCAAAATTACGAGTCTTCTCGATTCGACAAAGTAGTGATGATGAGGACTATGTCCCTTCTCACTCAAGTGAAGAATCTTCTGACTCTAAGCTTGAGCCTTTGGGACCTCTTTGGGCTAGGAAAACTTTACAGAGTGCTGGAGATTTAGTTGGAGATCCTTTGGATGAGAGACATACTCACTCAAACTTCACTGGACCTCACTCCTTCTTCACCTCTGCTTCTGATCCACCATCTTTCCAGGAATCTTATGGGATTCCTAAGTGGGATTTTTCCATGGATGAGGAGTATTCCTCACTCATAAAGAATGACACTTGGGATCTTACCCTTCTTCCGAAAGGAAGAAAAATTGTTCGGTTTAGGTGGGTATATCAAACAAAGTATGGAGCTAATGGAGAAGTCAATAAGTATATAGTGTGACTTGTAGCTAAGGGTTTCTCCCGTGTAAATGGGGTTGATTAGTCGAAACATTTGCTCCGGTTGCAAAGATGACTTCCATTCGACTGACCCTTTCCATTGCTGCCACTAACAGATGGGAAGTCCACCAGATGGATGTTAAGAGTGCATTCCTTCATGGGGACCTAGAGGAGGAGATCTATATGGAACAACCTCAGGTTATGTCCATGATCCATCCCTCATTTTCAAGCTAAATAAGTCTCTCTACGGCCTTAAACAAGCCCCTTGGGCTTGGTATGCCAAGATGGACTCCTTTTTACTTGCATCAGGGTTCACTCGGTGTCACTCTGACCCAAATGTGTATATTCTATGGCAGGATGACTCCATGCTTATTCTTATTCTCTATGTTGATGACTTTTTGATCACCGGTAGCTCTTCTTCTATCATTGATTCTATGAAGATCTCCTTGGCCAACAAGTTCTCCATGTCGACTTAGGATTGCTTCATTACTTTCTTAGGATCCAGTTTCACAATCGACTCAGGGAATTATGATCTCGCAGCCTAAGGACTCTCTTGATTTTCTTTCTCGGTTTCACATGTCTAACTGCAAGTCCTCACCTACTCCTTTTCTTTCTCGGGATTAAGTTGGTTTCTAATTTCTCTTCCCCCTTGGTTGACATTACCCTTTATCGACAATTGGTGGGAAGCTTGATCTACCTTACTCACACTCGGCCAGATCTATCATATGCCATCAAGATCATGTCCAGTTGTGCGGAGCCTCATGAGCTGCACTTAAAAGTAGCAAAGTGGATCCTTCACTATGTTTGTGGAACTCACACACAGATGGTATTCATTACTTAGGAGGGACTAAGATTGACTTGGTTGGATTTACAGACTTAGATTGGGCCGGTGATCTAGATCATTGGAAGTCTACCTCAGGCTATACTTTCACTCTTGGTTCAGGTCCTGTCAATTGGTCCACCAAGAAGTAGAATGTCATTGCCATATCATCAATAGAAGTAGAATACAGAGGAGTAGTTAACGCTGCCATAGAAGCTGTTTGGTTACAAGGTATCTTGATAGAGTTTGGCATCCACTTTTGGTGGCCTACCATTATCTACTGTGACAACATGAGCACTATCTTGATTTGTATAAATACTGGTTAGCATTAGCGAATGAAGAAAATTGAGATTCACATGCACTTCATATGGGAGATGATACATGAAAACATCATCGACATACAATATGTTCAGATAGCTGATCAGGTTGCAGACATATTCACCAAGCCCTTCACTGAGGTGAAGTTTCTTCACTTGCGGTCTCTTCTTGGGGTGAGGTCTGCTGCAGCTACCCATCTTCTTTGGGCTATATAGTCCTCCTTCTTCTCCTCTTTCTTCTTTCTAGAAAGATGTTGTTTGTACATGGGCACCTTATCAGGCCTTTAGTTTCCGGGCCCCATTGACACATTTTTCTTAATTGTCTAGGGAGTCTTCTTTTTCTATTCGACTTACCTTGACCTCTTCCTCGGCTTGATGAAGGGGGTTTTGGTGTGTGTGACTATCCAAATATCGTCCACATCACCTAGGTGAGTCATCTCACCTTGCAAGAGTCATAGGTCTTAGGAAGTCAAATGAAAAGTGTCAGATTCTGTCATAGACTCGACATTGTCATTTGCGTCAATGTGTCATAGGAGTTACATTCCTTATTTGGAATTATAACTCTTCTTCTAGTGCGTCATATGCATCATTCAACGTCATATGCATCGGTGGCGTCATTGGGTTCTTTCCATGTTTATGCATGGGGTTACACAACACCCCTATTTGTACTTCCTCTTTTTGATCTATGAGCATGAGCGGACCTATTATTCTTACTTGCAATATTCTTTCCATTGATTCGAATCTTGCATATTGCATTGGCTTGATGTTACCATTGAAGTGTAACTTCATTGTGGTGTATTGATTTTCAACATCATTATCACGCATCCTTCTTTGAGACACCATTACAAATGGGAGTACGTGGGGCTGCGAGATAGTTATTTTAGGTATGGGTGCGAGATGGTATGTTGGGTATAGGATTGGTTGGTGGGTCGATTGCATTTTCTTTTCCCTTTTCCTTCGAGCATGTGTAGTGACGTGTATCATATCGATCTAAGGGGATTTGGAAAATAGAGAAGGTGTAGGGCGAGTGGTATAACGACACGACGGGAAAAAACCTACCGCGGAGAAAACCCTGTGAGGTCGATTAGGCACAATGAAATTTGGGTGGTGGCATGGCAAGTTCTACGATCAAACGATGTTAATTTAAAATCTTAGGGGTCACTTGTAGGAGCGGTGATGATGAAGGTTGTGGTCGTCTTGAGAGGCGGTGTGGGAATGGGTGTAGATGAATCGGAATCCTCATCGAGAAGGTTGTCATTGTCAAAGTTGGTTTCTCGGTGGACACAATTGGATAAAAATAGTTTTCAAGGCCTTTCGAGTTCTCCACATCGTGTCTGGCACATGATGGTATGTGCAAATTTTAGTATCGTCAAACCCTTTTGGCTTGGGTTTGAGGGGTTGTAAGGTCTGAGTGGTGGTAATGTGATGAAAGAGGTCTCAAGGAGGTTGGTTAAAATTTTGGCATAAGACCTTGCTAGTGGATCACAATGGGAAGTGAACATGGGTTTGGGTGTAGGTGTAGGTGATTTTTAAGGAATGGTCTTTAGAAGAGGAGGGGGTCGAGCCATGGGTTTGGGTCTTTGGTGTGGTTTTACGTGTCGAGTCATGTTTGTTTAGGTATGGGTATAGTAGATGGATGGGTAGGAGGGTGTGCGGTCATTTTGACTACCTTATTGTGGGGTAGTGGAGTTTTGTTTTTGGGTTGCACCTTCTTGGGTAAAGGTGATGTGGGTGTATGAGGTCTAGAAGGAAAAGCAAATGGAGGAAGAGGGTGAGTTACCCACGGGGATAACGAGGGTGCTATGAAGGTAGATGACATGGGTCATGCTTGAGGTGCATGAGACAACGACTGAAGTGTAGTGGGTAGTGAAGCAATAGCTGAGGGTATCGGAGGTATGGGTGGTAAAGAGGCTACAGGTGTAGGTGTAAGTTGGGTTGGGCATCTAGGTAGGTCATAGGTTTGTGAGGAAGGAATGGGTTGTTGTGTTTTTGGTTTATTGATGGGTGGAGGTTTCTTGACCATGTGGGGAAGCTGAGATCCTAAGATGGATGGGACAGTGCAGGGTGTGATTGGCGCAGCCATGGTATGAGTTCTATGGGTTTTGTGCTTCTGTTTGGGTTTTAGAGTAGGTATGGTGTTGACTTTGGAGGATGTAGCTAAATCCAGTTTGATAGGCGGATGAGTAAGGCTAGTGGTCGGGGTGACCCCTAAAGTGGTAATGGGTTTAGTCAAAGCAAATGTTGTAGGTATGGGTTTGGGTTTAGGTGTAGGTTGAGTTATGGGTAAGGGTGCGGTTTGAGCTATAACAAGTTTTGTGGAAGGGGTTGTGATAGAGGTGGTTGGGTTTGGTTTGATTGGTCGAAATATTTTTGGGTAGATAGTGGAGGTATCAGTAAGGGATCTCTACATCTGTGTTAAGACAGGGAGTAAAAGATGCCCCCATCGTAAGGCTCTATCCACATAATCTAAGTGATCAGCCAAACATGAGAATGACATGTCTTGTAGATGGAATTAGTGAGGACCTAATGGCAATTCCCATAAAATGTGTTTTATAGACAGGGGAATTGGCTAGCTTGACTTCGTGTGGTAAGAGATCCAAAAGTAGGTGCATGCGATTTTGGGTGGCTGATGGACAATGCTCACCAAGAGGCAAAGGTATCTCAATTGGGTCTATGATAGGTGGTGGAGATGATGGGTGCTCCTTTATGGGTGGAGGAGGTAATGGGTGCTCCTCATGGTGGAGGAGAATGCTCCCGTAGCTAAAGGCTCTCTAAGTGGTGAAGCCGGGGGTGAGATGGTCTCAATGTTAGTGAAAAATTTCTCTATAGGCGATGAAGGAGATGAATGGTGTTCCTCTCACTGGTGAAGAAGAAACAGGGAGGTTGGTTCCAATGTGGAAGGAGGATTTTGGGCAAGGATCTCCCCTATGGAAGGAATATGGGATAATTGGGAGGTGACAGGTACATCATTAAAGATAGCGTGAACCTCGTAGGTATGGGTATCATGAGTTGAGGTCTCACCGATTTGATTAGATGAAGGGGCATGGTTGGGAAATGGTTTCTTGAAGATGTATAGGTTTTGGTTGGTAGGTGCATTATGATTATCCATGGTTAACTCAACTTTCTCAAGCATTTCTTGGACAATATTTTTGAAAGTGATGCGATTGCCGTCACTATAACCCTTTACTCGATGATAATTACCAAAATCGTGTTCTTTATACCATGCGAGCATGGGGCGAGCAGTCAAAATCATTTTGTGGTTTTATGGGTGGAAGAGTGATTTCTCAAACTTTGATAAGATTTTCTAAGACCGAAGAGTAAGGCTCCCAGATTGGGGTATATTTCCATTTCTCTCATCGAATTGAAAAGTTTGGATAGGTGAGAGATTAGATGAAGGGGTAGCCTTCTTTGTGATGATGTGCTAGGCCAGCCTTAAATACCACTTGCATTAGCGATGCCCTTAGCTTTTGAATAATTGTTACGTGTTTTGGAAGAAGAAGAGGTATCATTCGACTTGAATGTCGAATTCGTATTGCGTAATTGGATTTTCTTTTCTTCGATGGACCGAATCTCTAACTTTCATGCCATAGTGAATGCTTCATCAAATGTTCACAAGGTTTGGCTCTGCAAGGTCGGTGAGATATGCCTAGCACAAGCCCATGTGAAGAGCTTGATGAGTTCTGTTTGTGGTAGTTGGAAGGTAAGTTGGTTGATCGAGGCTATGCCGATGGTGAAAAAAAAATCTATAATAGATTCATCCTCATCTTGACGTGTGGAATATAGATCGGTCATGGTAACCTTCTTGACGATATTGATAGAGAAATGATCCAAGAAGGCTTGGGCTACCTAATTGAATGAGAATATAGAGTGTCTAGGTAACCCACTATACCAATCTAATGCAGGTCCAATGAGGGACATGGGAAAGGTTCTCAAAAGTAAGGCATCATCATGAGTGATCAGATAACACCCGTGTTTGAACGACTACAAATGCTACTATGGGTCTTCTTTACTATTGAAACGATTGAACTTAGGCATTTCCCAATGCACGGGGTATGAGTGGATAGGAATGGATGGGTGAATGGGCTCGTTGCAAATCTTGTCATAGGTGAGAGTGTTATGGGAGCCGAAATCGATGCCTCCAATGTCTACATCTTGTCCAACATCAATTTAATTAGGTCGTTGGTGGGTTGCGATGATTGGGTGCCTCCTATAGCATGAGAGGGTTGGTTTTGGGCATATAACAGGGGTGGCACTCTAGTGTATGGGGCTGCCATGTAGGTTGATTGAGAAGAAGGTAGTGAAACAGGGGGTACGTACCTGGAATGTATAATGGATGAAATGGGAGGTTGTTGATAGTATGTATATGGGGGTGGAAGGGTTATGGTAACCCTAGTGGAAATAGGGGCTAATGATTATGGAATGGAAAGGACCACGTTCTAAAATGGGGTAGGGGTCACTAACATTGGAGGTGGTAATGTAGCTATGGGTATGTGTGAGACATTAGGGGTGGATGAGATTGTGTTTGGGGTAGTTGTCGAGGGTACATTGATGTAATGGGTGCCATGGAGGCAACAAACGTGACAATCATAGCGATTATAGGACCTAACTACGAAATAACTAGGGGTAAGGTAGATGTGGGAAACACAAAGCCAAATGGGGCCGATGCGGGAGTGGGTGTGTGATTCTTGGGATAGATATGGGCATGATGTATATCATCTAACCCGAGGCATCTCAAGTGGATGAGTGGGAAAGGTAAAATGCAAGGTAACAACGTTTTGGTCAAGGAGTTGTGCGAACTCCTCATCTCCAAAGTAGTGATAGTAATAAGTGGATGGGATCCATGGCTGGTGATAAAATGGAAGGTGGTGAAGGACTAGGTGGAGTGGTTGACAACTAGCATGAAATATGAGTGTGCTTACTTGTCTTGGTCGATTACCATGTGAACCAGTCTTGATCGGTAGGGCTTCTTCTCTTTAAATGACACAGAGAACAACGAATAGGTGAATCGATGATAAAAAGTAGATTAAGTACCAAATGGTGGTTGGAATGTGAAACAGGCTAGCGATTCGGTTAGGGAAAACCGATGTCGGTCGGGGTAATTGCATTGCCGGTTATTGTTGAAAATGGGAAGTGAGTGAAAACCCAAGAAGAAGGTAAAATCTAAAGTATGCCAAATCGATGATGTTTACAATGTCAATGGGAATGATGAGAGTGATAGACTATGAAAGTGGAAAAAAAAAAATGTCCTTTTGAGTAGGTTAACAAAAGGACTTGGAACCGACGCTGATTGGTTAGGTATAACCGATGCATGATGATTACTTATGAAATTGAAATAGTGATGAAAGAAAAGTGGTTGTGAATTAAAATCTAATGTAGAATCGGACCTAGAATTCTTAGCATGATGATGATATGGACTAGGCACACTCAAGTGTAGCCGGAATACACCATTATGATGAGGAGCATGCAAGGATGAACAAAAAGTGAAGAACGTGATCTCTCACCTCAAAATGCAAGCCAGCGAAAACACTAAGAAAATGTGATCCTAGGAGTGCCTTTTCTATTATTTTGTTTAGCTTATGCTATTTAGGGACCGACACATGAATTGTGAAATAGATTTTTGGTGAGGATGGCTTCCTACAAAGAAGGAGATCTAAAGGTGAGGTTTCATGTATGTTATGGTGGGGGCAGGATTTTCTTTGAAGTATGACTCGACAGAGCAGCGAGCTGGGTGCCCACTGTGTCGTGATCGTGTGATCACCTACAACTTCTTCTAGGTAGGATGTTGTTTAAGAATGTATGTATTTTGAATTTTTGTGAGGTTTGGTAAGACTCAGAGAAAGAGAAAAGGAAAGAAGTGATTTTCTACGATTCATTTGTTAACCATCAGTGGGCATGACTTCCAACGTATAGGTTTCCCTCAATTAATGTGAAAATGAAATAAATCATAATGGAATGCACTTATTTTTAATTCCAAATCAAAATGTGAAATTGGATGACACAATAAAATGAAGAGGAAGAGGGATGCTCTTTCACTACAATGCGAAAAACATGAAGAAATGATTCTTTTTAATTACACCAAAAGAAAAGTGTCCTTTAAAGCAAATAGAAAGAAGAGGTGGGTTACCCAAGGAAGAAAATTAGTGTGTACGCTTTTCGAAAGGAAAAAAATGCACAACTTTTCCTAGGAATGAATGAAATGCAAGGAACCCTAGATGGTCCCACCAGTGTGTGTGCCAAATGTTTCACTTATTTCTTAGATTGTTTCTTTGAAGTGTTGACGAAACAGATAGGGTAACGGGCATAGGAGGAATACCTATACAAATGTTGGTTGATGGGTTATTACACACCTATGACTTATGAATCCACAAATAATCATAGAGCTTCCTTTTAGCTAGGAGGAACTACCTATAATGCAAAACAAGACCACAAAAAGAATTAAACAATATGGGCAGTGAACTACCTAGCGTGATGCTAGATCCGGAAGTGTGATACTTCCTAGATGGTTGTCAGTCCACTTGTTTTAAACAATTTAATGCTGTAAACAAATTAAATCCTATTATAATTTGAAATGATTTAGGTATCTCACTTAAAACACAATAAGAAATAGATCTAATCTAACAGCTAAGCTAGAATAGAATCCAAAGGTCAAATGATTGGTTCTAGGTTCTGCAGGTTTGACAGAGGTCTCGGGTAGATCACAGGTGGATGAGGGTGAGATGAAATTAATGGGTAGGTCTCTTTGTTTAGGGTGTGGGAAAATACAGAGACCAATGTCGGTTAGGGGTAACCGATGGCGGTTAGGTGTGACCGGTGCCGATTACTGTGAAATCTAGAAATGTCACAGAACAAGCTTTAGGTCTCCTTTGTGATTGCACAAAGGAATTTGGTTGGTCGGGACAAGGTATTGGGTGACTAGGGTAGGATTTGGTGAGGCTTTAATGGGTATATGGAGGTGGAAATTTTGGAGAAGGTCAATAGGTGGCTAGGTAAACAATAGATGATAAAATGATGATGAAATGAAATAAACCAGAAAAGTATGATGTTATACTTACTTGGATTCCAGTCCTGAATGCCTGTGAGTGAGGGATGGAGGTGTTGATGAGAGGTTTGAAGGTTGCAAGTGATCACCAATCTGAAGAAAAGCATCTGCATGGACTGTATGTACATTCCTCTTTGCTTGGTTAGATCAGATCATGGCTGGGATGGTTGTGCAGGAAAAGATGTTTGATCTCCTTCCTTGCATGTGTGGTCTCACTAGAATTCACTCTCTAAGATGTGTTATCTCTCTGAGATGTGATAATTCTCACCAACCTTTTTGCTTCCAACTTCTAACCTTGAGAATAAGGTTGTTTTGGGGTTAAAAGGGTAACCGACAATGGTTAAACGGCTTAACCGTGACGGTTAGGGTAATCAAGTGTCGGTCAAGGTAGGATTTCCTAGGTTTACTAAACTAGGGAGATCCTCTTGATTTCCTTGGATCTCATGTCGTTAACCCATGGATTATACTGGGAGTTTCTTGTGAGCATGCGGGAATGTGGTTAGAGGGAATATAGGCATTGATTTTTAGGGTTTGGGTATGTCTTAGTTAGTTATGGCAACTTACGAAGAACAAGTCTTAGGTTGAGTTAGCTTGGTGAGGTGTCTAAGTGAACTGTATGTGTGGATATTATTTAAAATAAGATATTTAAATAATAAATATAGTGAGGATAATGCATTAATTTAATTAAATTAATATTAGTGGGGTGAAGGGGTCATGGCTAGGTGAATGTGATGAAGTGTGCTTATTTGTCGAGGGACCAAAGGGTAGTGTGATCTAATTTTAGTGTCTACACATCAAACCCTTACAACAATTTAGATAGGGTTGATTCTCATTATAAAAAACAATCTAAGATTCACAATATAAAGAAATCAACTCAATATGCAAACAAAACCAGATCATCCCAAATAATATGAGTTATTTTTATGAATCACTTAAATAAAAGAAAAACGATTTAATGATTAGATATTATCATGCCCGATAGAGCTTCTTCCTAATTTAAATAAGATTTCCAAGCCAAACTCCAAAAGCCTTCTCTTCTCCACACAATGTCAACCTACCTCAACTCTTCTACTTCTTATAACTTCCACAAAGTCCAAAATAGCTCAAGAATGAAAAAATAATAGTAATACCCAAAATAGAAATTGGTTCAAGAAAACAAAAAATAGGCCCATGTGGAACCAAATTTCTCAAAATGGCTGAAAGACCAAAACAACCATGCCAATAACCCACCATGTATTTTTCCTAGGTGGTTTCTTCACCAAAAATGAAGTCATTAAATGCGAAGGAAAAATAGTTCCCTCCTAATTCTCTACGCCATGATCCATCTATCTTTGCCAATTTGGTGGTGATGCCAAGTAAGCATTCCCCAAACTTCTTACATACATAGCCAAATTTAGTAGTTCTTCATAACAAAAAAAAATTAATTCCATTTAATGCCTTGAAACTTGAAATGCCAATGACTATACAACTTGTCATGTTTTCTATATGTATCCCTTAGGTTAGCAATGACTTAGGTTAGTTCAATATTAGGTTAGAAAATCAACCTAGTTTCTTAGGTAAGTCTTATTTACCTTAGTTTGTTTTCAAACTTAATAAATATAGAACATACCAACTTAGGTTAGATCTAACCCTTAGGCTAGGGTATCAACCTTAGTGTTTTATTATTAAGTCCAAGGTTGTTATTACTTGGTGCTTTAACATTAGTAAGAAGAACCAAGCCTATCACCTAAATCTTGATGCTAAGTAGGGATCCCTGAAGAAGGGTCCTTCACAATTGTAAACAAAACAAGGCCCAGTCCATCTTTGTCCTTCCTTTCATATGCCAAGAGAGCAAAATGAAAGGTAAGAAGAGTTTAAGCATACCTTGGATCAATGGAATTGGTCCAAGGTGTTGTTGTTTAAATTGAGTAAGTTATGGCAATAGAAATACAAGTTCATCATCTTTAAAAGTAAATTTAAGTTGTATAAATAAATGAATGGCCTTATTTTCAAGAAAACAGAAAATCACAACAAAGTGAACCTTTTCAACAGATGATTAATTATCCATTGCAAAATGATTTCCAAAACTCATAATAGCAAGTACACCTTCCTAAGACAAAGCACATGAACGTTTGCACCATCAAGATTGAAGTCATCCCAGCAGATCATGCGGAGATGTTACATACCTCCCTCCTAAAAGAATAATCGTCCCAAGGATTAACTTGGTCAAATAATTTAATTTTAGGATAAAATCAAATCATCATCCTTCCATTCATATGTTCATAACAAAACTAGATTTGAGAAATTTATATTTCATAATCAACATTAAAATAGTTCCCATTACTAAATATTTTAGTATCTGCCCAAAAATGAGTTTATTGACATATAATATGAATAAAATATAAATTTTTATCATTCAACAGAATCAATTTTGTTCAAATAAATATGGAAAAGTAGTTTTCATAACTTCGAGGTTTTCCTAGGTTGCACTTTCTTCATTAAACTAGTCCCACTTTGGACCTTACATTGACTTATTTCATGATTCCTTAAATGTAAATAGTGAGTTTCCAACACTCGCGCATGGGTTTAACCACGATTATTCCTCCTGGTCTTGGACTCAAGGAATTCCAATTTAACACATGTGATAAATCTGAAATGTATTTATTAAGAAAGAAATATGGAAAACATCATGCATTCATGATAAAGTAGGAGGTAAAGCTAAATGATAAGCTATAGGGTTGATTATTTCAACAATTTCAAAGGGTCCCATGTAATGAGGTGATAACTTGGCAACCTTTCCAAAAGTTATAGAACTCTTTTTTCGGTTTAACCCACAAAAGACCCTTCTCACCAAGTTCAAATTTCTTGTCAACCCTTTTTAAGTCTGCATAATTTTTTTGCCTATCTGCTTCTTCCTTTAAATGTTCATGAATCATTTTAACTTGTTGTTCCATTTTAGTAAGGATTTCAGGTCCAATTACCTCTCTATGTCTTCTATGTTATCCTAGCTAATTGAGAGTTCTACATTTCCTTCCATATAATGCTTTGAAAGGTGCCATTTTTAAAGAGGCATGATATGTGTTATTATAAGAAAACTCAACTAATGGAAGGTACTCTTCCCATTTATATTGTTGATCCATACAATACATTCTTAACATATCTTCTAAAACTTGATTAACTCTTTTCTATTTGCCCATCCATTTCCGGATGGTATGTTGAACTAAAATTTAGTTTAGTTCTTAAGGCTGCATTAAGTGTTTTCCAAAATCTAGATGTCATCCTTAGATATCTATCTTATATGATCAATTTAGGTACTCTATGCAATCTAAAAATTTCATGCACAAATATTTTTGCTAAAATAGGTGAATCATCCTTAATATTACCAACAATAAAATGTGCCACTTTTGTTTGTTTATCAACAACTAGGATAACATCATGTTTATTTCTTGACATAGAAACCCTTGAACAAAATCCATGCTAATACTTTCCATTTATATTGTGGTATGTTGTGAGGATACAAACCAATTTGGAATATGTTCAAACATAACACAATCGTACCAAGCCAAGAACATAGATGCTAATCAAACACCACAATCAATAAGATGAAAGTAATTTTTTCACAAAATAACTTTACATAAAAACCTTTGTAAACAAATGAGAAGTAATATCATATATTATTATGGAACTCAATGTAATACATTGAGAATGGGCCTTGCTTAAATAGGAAAGGAATAACAATCTAAGAACTCAATGAAATACAAGGTCAATGATCAAGCCATAAATCAAGGAAATAACTAGTCATCAAAGAACTAGTCAAGACCATAGATTTAGGAGAGAACTAGACATCAATTTATGGATCTAGTCAATACCATAGATCAAGGAAAGAACTATACCTAACAACTAGATAATATCTCCTAATATCTAAATAAGATAAAAGAAATATCCACACACATAAGTGGGTGAGGATAAATACAATAAAGGTAAATAAAGTACCTAGGTGAACATGAGCTAAGGTAAATACCTACTCTAACACCCCCCCTCAAGTGAAGCTAGGGGCCAAAATAGAAGTGGCATGTCCACAGTATGAGTCCCAAACTAGGCCTGATGAGGTACTCATGTACAATAACTATGGAAAAAGGACACACCGTAAGGTACCCAAAACCAGTAACAACAAAGTAAAGAGAGTAAAGACCCACTCCAAGGCATCCCAAGAAGCTCGGCTCAAAAAAACTCATACAATGCTAAAGAAGTTTGGTGTGCACTATGGTCTGAATCCACTACTCGATCACAAAACTCAAAAACAACTGACACTGGCTCCACCAGAATAGCTCCATACAAGGAGATGTCAATGAAGAGTGATGTCGAAAGTGTAAAAAAACCAAACATAATTCGATCAAGTGCTGCAAATAGGTGTGCCATGATCCAAGAACAATAACCAAAGCAACAAGGCAAGGACACAAAATCCAGAGTGTCACGATCCAAGAAAAGCCAAGGTAACAAGGCAAGGACACAAAACCCAAAGAAGCAGATCAACACCACACCCTCCCATACTTGCTTGAATGGGTGGAGTGACTTACAAATCTGTATGAGTTGCCAAAACAACTACTCAAACACTGAAAAACTAACACTGGAATGCACCAGAATAGCTCCCCCATAAGAGATACTATCAACATGCCAAAAGTGTCAAAATACATATACAAAATCTCTCAACAAACAAGAGAGATACACTACACCTACTAAAGAAAAATGCTCAAAACAAGAAGCATCACAATGCAGAAGGTATAGAAAGTGGAGCAAGAGGCCGAATGGTGGAGGAGCCATGCCTATAGAGTCCTCTCAATGAATTCCTATGTCACCTCCATGAGTGATCAGATATCCACCCCAAATCAACATGGATGGATGAAGAAGATGCTACATATGACTTGGTGTAAAATGCACAATGGGTGCATGCAAAAGAACATCAAAATGTGTGTCAGGTTGATCATGTCTGATAAATGAAATCTCAGGTTTCTCAAGCCTGAGTGAAGGTGTAAAACTCATGTGTTGCTCATGATCCTCAGAAAGAGTCGAGTGAACAAAAAAAATGAGCTCTATCAATGTGTGATCCCAATGAAGTATCTTGCTCAAAACCAATGTCATGATGAGAATTCCACTTAACATGTGGAATAGAGGAAATAATACCCTGTGTGAATGTCTACCAATGACTCCTAGTGAGACCCATAGAATGGAGCATGCGAGAACTGAATGTAGTGGTATGCTTCCTAAAAAATCCATGCAACTGAGCAGAAGTAGGATACACAACATGTGGTACTGTAATAGGCACATAGATGTGGAAGAGCATGCAGTAACAAGCCTCATAGGTTTAGAAGCATCAAAAGTAGGTTCAAGCTCAAAGACTAAATAGATCAATGTCAGTGGTACAAGAGCAACAACTACAAGTGGACTAGGAGCATGGATATGGTTGTCCACAATATGATGGTGATGTTGTAGGCTAGCAAGTTTGTTCTGCAGGAGTGTATTATTGTATCCTTATCGTGAATGAGTGATTGTAGAAGAGAATTTCACTTCTTGAGTGATCTATTTTCTTCCACAAATTTTACAATATCCTCTTGAAGTCCACATACTTCGAGAAAAAGCATATCATTCTCAAAATCCATGATAGGTACAAACTGCAACTCCCAAAAATTTAGGACGTCGGGCTCAACCAAATTACATCCACAATTGATTACAACACTCCTCCATATTTGGCACTTTATAATTATAGTGCAAGTCTCAAAATAAATAACTCCAATGGAAAGAGCATGAAAAAACAAGCACTTTTGCAAAAAATGGCACTCAAAACCGAGTTACCGATCAAAAGTTACAAGCTTTTTAATATTTTTCTTTGTTATTTATTTTAGTTGCCACTAAAACAAAATAAATTGTTGTTTCCTTCACCACACAAATAAAATTAAAGGGGGCTGAAGTTAAGCACCTACTAGTAGGAATCACAAGCTTTAAGCCCTCATATGACCATACCATATGACCAAGGGCTAAGGATTTTAATGGGTCTTTGCACAACTTACTATTCGGGGTGTGTCGTGTGTTTTCAAAAGTCCATCCAACTACCTCTTAAAAAAATTACTAATTTCTTTTGGTGGGCATGAATCCCGAGGTGACCTTTGTTCTGCTGCAAAAAAAACCCACAAATTTTCCGAAATAGTTTAAAAATGTACAACATTCGTGGACCGATCTTAAAGGATTTCGTAGGATCAAAAACCAATTAGATCTTTCCAAATCAAAAATGCCAATCAAAAATACACCAAATCCCAAATATATGAAATACAAATCCTTATAATTTGTATTTCGCAAAATAAACTCCGTAAAATGGCTGAGTTTATAGTCGATCTTAGGGTTTTCACGCCTTCCGATCCAATGGAATCCTCTTTTTGCATAAAAATGCACACAAAAGCAAAAATATGACCAAATCCCAAATATATGAATACATACACAAATAATTTATTTGCAAAATAAAAATTAAGACGGATGTCAACATTCTCACATAAACCATGAAAGAAAAATAAGAATATTATCATGATCTCAAGATTATAGATAAATGACATTAGATTTGAAATGAGAAAGAGCTAAAATACAATATATGGAAATCCATCCTAATCCATAATGCTCAATACAAATACATATAGAATATCCATAATTATTCATAAAGAAATAGTCAAGTACATATAGATTTAGGAGAACTAGAACTACTCCTAAATTAGGGGTGAAGAACTCCCATTTTAGAAACTAGTAGTCAAGTTAACTCCAAAATACCTACTAACTAAGTTATACTTCACATGACCGAAGCTAACTCAACGCAACTAGTTACAAAATAACTCACACAACTAGTACACCTAAGCATAAGTAACCCATGAGTGTAAGGCTAACAAAGTGTAAGAATTATCCTAATAAATAAATAAAAGGATAAATAATAACCTACTCTACTAACATGTTAATTTTAACATTTAGATATTCTAGGTAGTGTGACAAAAATTTCATTGTTGTTCATTTACAAAGTAATATATACTTTTTTCAAATCTCGAGATTCCTTCATCATCATTAAGAAAAACCTCTATATCTCATATCATTTGGATCTGTAGCAAGTGTTGTTTTTACTTTCTAAAAATAAGAATATGATTCCATAACACTTTTTACTTCATCCTTAAATTGAGTTCTCAATGTTATAAGAGCATAAATATGTGCTTCCTATGACTTAGTGCATCTACCACTCTATTCTCCTTGCCTTTAATATAACTTATGTCAAAATCATACTGAGATAGAAATTCTAACCATCTTCATTGTCTTGCATTTAGATTTGGCTAAGTGAAAATATACTTCAGCCCAAGATGATCAGTCTTTAATTCAAAAGGTCTACCAAGAAGATAATGCCTCCATACTTGAAGTGCATGAACAATGGCAAAAACAAGCTCTAGGTCATGTGGAGCATAGTTCAATTCATGTAACTTGATTTTTCTACTCTCATAAGCTATAACATGATCATTTTGCAACAAAATACCTCCAGACCTTCCCCAGAAGCATCTGTTACTACAATAAAGTCTCCATTAGGATCAGGTACAACCAAAATAGGTGCAGATGTTAATTGATCTTTTAGAGTCTTAAATGTATATTCACATTTTTCATTCCACACAAATTTCTTATCTTTCTTCTGTAATGAAGTTATTGGTGTAACGACCTTAGAAAAGTCTTTAACAAAATTTCTATAGTAACCAATGAAGACCCATGAAGCTTCTAACTTCATGTACATTATTAGGTGTATGCCACTCAGTTATTGCAACAATTTTTGAGGGATCTACAACTATTCCATCCTTTCTTATAACATGTCCCAAATAGTGCACTTTCATCTCATAGAAAGAACATTTGGAAAACTTACCATATAACCTTCTCTTTCTTAATATTTCTAAAACTATTTTCAAATGCTCATGATGCTCATCAATGATTTTAGAATATATGAGAATATCGTCCAAGAATACAAGCACAAATTTGTCCAAGTATTCTTAAAAATATTATTCATTAAATTCATAAAATTTGCATAGTTATTCATTAAACCAAATGGTAAAACTGTGAATTCATAATGTCTGTACCTTGTTCTAAAAGTTGTTTTATGAATATCTTCATCCTTTATTCTTAACTAATGATATCTAGATCAAAGATCTATTTTAGAATATATTGATGCACCATGCATCTGATCAAATAGATCATCAATTCTAGGAAGTGGATATCTATTTTTAATTGTTTCTTTGTTTAACATCCTATAATCAATGCACAATCTAAGTGTTCCATCTTTCTTTTTCACAAAAATTACCGGTGCTCCCCAAGGTGAGACACTTGGTCTTATCAAACCCTTAGAAAAATTTCTTGTAAATTGTGCCTTAAGCTCTACTAATTCAATGGTAGTTCATTCATATGGTGCCTTGGAAATAGGTTTGGTTCCCTCTTTTGATCTCAATCATGAAATCAAAAATCCCATGGGTGGAAGACTCGGGTAACTTCTTCCTAGAAACACATCATTGAAATTTCATAACAATGGATATCTTTCCAAGAAATCACTACTTTCATCAGTTGTTTCAGAAATTTTTACTACATATAAAAATGCAACCTTTGTTTTTGGCCTTTTAAGTTACATAGTTGACAATTTCCTAACTGAAATCTCATGTTTTATCCCCTGAATGTCTTTGTTTTTTTATGCAGTCATCCAGAAAACTAATATGTTTTTCAAAACAATCAACCTTTTTCCTTATGTTTATCTAGCCAGTTAACACCTATGATTACATCATAAGACCCCAAAGGAGCAACATAAAGATCAACTTCTAGTGGAAAAACTAGGTAAGTCAAGGACTGCTCCAAAAAGACACATACTAACTGTGTGGACAACATTATTTCCATAATGTACAGCCCATGATTTATCCATTTTTCCATCTTTTATTTTTAATTTTGAAGCTAATTTAGTAGAAATAAAGCATTCAGTAGCTCCAATATCAAAAAGTATAGTTAAGAAGTATATAAAATAACTTACCTAGAACTTTATGGGTGTAACTTATTTTTCAGCTTGTTTTCTACTACCAACATGTATATTATTATGTATGCGATTGATTGTGATCATCCTTTTCTCAAGGACATTGGTTTGCATAATGATCCTTGCCATAATTGTAATAGCCTCCTACAAGTCCTTTCTTAGGCTCAAATTTATTTCCAGCTTA
Organism: Taxus wallichiana var. yunnanensis; assembly: GCA_018340775.1. Classification (NCBI taxonomy): domain Eukaryota; kingdom Viridiplantae; phylum Streptophyta; class Pinopsida; order Cupressales; family Taxaceae; genus Taxus; species Taxus wallichiana. The sequence continues at coordinate 861,806,182 of CM031235.1, forward strand.
GAGTTATCATTTTGTCCCATAGGACTTTTGTTCCGTTATTATTATTTTCTTAACAAAGTTGTTTCATACATTAGCAACAGGTTTATTTGCTGCTTGTTTTTCTTGTTATTATCAACAAATTTTTTTTCATACCAAATTTCTTCCATGGCCCCTTTTTGGGTGCAGGGATGAAGAAGAATTTGGAACTTTCTTTCTGATTTCTTCCTTATGGGTAGATATCACTTTCAATTTCTACTCCTGCCTTATGGATTTTTCAACAACCCCTTCCATAGTGGTTGGGTTGTGAACATCCACTTCACCACCTATAATGGGATTTAATCCCATGATAAATTTTCATATCCTAACTTCTTGTCAGTTTGATACTGAGGTACATACTTAAGGAGTTTAGTAAACCTCTCCCAATACTCTATTATAGTTAATTTTCCTTGAGCTAAGTTCTGAAATTTAGTCATTTTCTGATCATAGTAAAGTTATGGCAGCCATCATTTCCTAAAATAATTTTTAAATTGATCCCAAGTGATGTTTGTTTCATCAATGTTTAACTCAGCCTTACGGTTGTCCCACCAAGAAGATGCCTCATGGGAAAGATGATAAGCTCCCCATATTACTTTTGTTTCCTCTAGAGAAGTTCCTTATTAAAAGTACTTCTCCATTTCATTGAGCTAGTTCTCAGCTCCATCTCCTAGTGTAGTGCCATCAAACTTGGGTGGACTTATCCTTTTTATGTCATTAGTGAGTTTAGCTACCAATCTTTCCTTTTTATTCTCAGGATGATTAGGTGCATTTACATTAGCATTGGTTACATTATTGTTATCAATGCCCAAATTTCCAACATTGGTGTTGTCCATAGAGGTGGCTAATTGTTATTACCAACATCTTCTTCCTCCTCCTCATTTCCCATTACTTGTTGTTCAAGTACAGCTAAATGATCTCTTGTGTCCATAGGGTAGCAAGGATCTCATCGATTTTTTGGGAAGTAACTGCTTCTCCACTAGGTGGTGGGTTGTTTGTAACATTTCCTCTCATTCTAACCATTTTCTATTAACAAGAAAATTTAAGTTTTATCAGATTATGGACACAATAGGTCCAAGAGCTATAACCTTTAGCTCTGATACCAAGATGTAACATTCCCATTTTAAGACTTTAGAAATAAGGGAATTTTTTTTTAATAATGTTCTCTATTCTAAATAATCATAATTTAGAACACACATTCCAAGCCAATCAATCTCATAACAAAAAACCATATGCAATCTGTAAATGACTCGGTGGAACACCGATCTCTCATTTCATGACTCGGTATCATATCGATCTCTCATGTTAACTTAATGATTTGTATACTAAGTATACTTGGTTCTCTTACCCTTTTTGGGGTATTAAGTGTTATGTTTAAGAGGCCTATCTGAATATCTGTTACCAATATTCATCTAAAATCCCACTTCTTAAACTAGGTGACATAGGACAACGCAACCAACAACTTGCGATACTTTGGCCAAATATTTTCAACATACTATTCATGTTTATATTCCTAGATGACATACTCATCAAATGGAATACGTCCTTCACCCCACTTCATCTGTTATCTAGAATGGTCTTTACTGACTCCTGTCAGTCCACTTGTTCAAGGTTTAACCCTAACCAAGGTTATCAACATAGTTTAGTGTAGAGGGCTACTCACGGTGACTAAGGGTACATAGACATACTCAATCGACCTAAGTTGATTGTGTGTCTAGTTATCCTAAGTCATCATGAGTTTCCCCAACACTAGATCATGCTTCTAACTTTACCTAGGGAATAACTATGATCAAGTCTGAGTTTATGTAGATCTAGATGATTAAACTCTAAAGGGTGTTGCAACATGTCAACTGCAACACAATATCCTCATGAAGACCCAAGTCTTCACAAAGGTATTGTACCATAGTTGGCATGTGCCAACATCCAATGAGTTCACCTCATCTGGATGTACATACCCAAGAAAGAAGTTAATGACTTAATAATTTTCCTTATTAAGGGTTAATTACAACAGCCCTACTTGAACAACTAGGTTCATTATCCATTAGGGTTACAAGAAAAAACTGAAATTGGAATTGCTATGCAGATACATCTGCATCCAAACCTTTTCCTAAGATTTTTTTTAAGATTTGTTTTTCATCCATTAACATTCTAATTTATGATTTAGTTTCATAAATAGATTCAACATACTAATAATGATGTTAACTTAATTAACTTATCCAAGTCTTAGCTTGTTTAAGTTCTGAATCGATCTCTTTATAATAGACTTCATTAGAATGAAGTCTACTCCTATATATATATTTCTTTTCATTTGTTTTATTCAGATTAAGGAATTAATCAAGAGGAAGCACACCTTCCTCTATCCAAGATAACATTAGGATTTAATTCCAAAAGGTCTTAAAACAAACTGCTTATCATTGCAGAATAGTTTCCTTCCCTTTACTTATTAAGAATTAAGGTTCATTTATAACCCTTAACATTTTACAAGTTATCATCATGGTTTCATTTACCCACTAACATTATTTTAGTAAACTCATAGTGATTTAATTGAATGTCCAATCATGAATGCCAACTTAAATAAGTTGCATTAAATAAAGAGGGTAGTATATCTAGTACCCTTAACCTCTAGTTTATTTTAAATCAACCCGAGAGGGTTTACTACTTATATATAAAATAAATTAGAGATAATATTATCATTTCCATTCATATAATACCCACAAATATTACACATCAAGATCAAACAAACCCACAATTCTTTCATTCATCAAGTGGAATTCATACATTATAAGTCCAAACACTTCAGACATTTCCAATGTCAAACAGAGATAACATAGTCAATTCAAATACAACTTTCCTTTCCATCAAATACATTTCAATAAAGATTCACATTTCATCATAAAAGATCCATCCACTTTGATAAACAAAAGTAACATCCTAAAATATATTTTCTCCTTTCCTCACTTACGAAGTCCATCTCAAAAATTGCTAGCATGGGTTAGTTCATTGAACTGAGCATGATAAGCACTATACATTAAAAATGATGTGATTTTAGCTAACTATTCCATAAAAAGAACTCTATTATTTTAGGAAATCCTGAGCAATACAAAAATTATTACCAAAATAAATTACAACTCACAAAGCAAAGAAGGAGATCAAAAGAGATATTTCCAAAACATGAGTAAGGTTAATTCCTAGAACCTAACCACATAAATTATTTATGCCACTATCCTTAATAAAAGAATGTAAAGAACAATATTTCTGAAAAGAATGCATCAATTAAACTCTTCTAATGTTTCCTTACCTTATTACCTTACAAGGTCACTCATTCAATGAAACCTTTTAAATAGAAGAGGATAACTTTTCTCTCTATCCTTTAGGCATAGATAATCAATAATTCATTCTAACAATATTCTCCATCATGCATTTCTTGTTCATAAAATTCATCCTAATTCTAAGATGCCACAAAATCAATGATATAAGATAAGATGTAGTTTAGGATTCTTCAACCATCCTAACTTACACTGAGCCTCATAACTGAGTAGCTAAATTCTTACACAACATTAGGATTCTATAACAGTTAAGTCATGAACACTACAACATGCCCAAACTAGGAATAAGAACTTACAATAGTCAAATGAAGTTTCATTCCATCCCCAAAATGATTCTACATTAGCATCTAATAATAGAGAAAGAGAGAATTTAGAGTAATTTTAACTTCAAATAGTCAAATCAAACCCTCTAAGTACTTTATCCAACAAACATGTTTCATCCAACAAAATCAGCTAGTTACATTTTTTACTTAACAACAATGTTTTTTAAAAAACCATACCAACCAGATAGCCAACTGAGAAAAGAAATGGTGTACAATACAGACCAAAGAAAGACAACATCTTCTCAAGATGAGACAAAAGTTGATAAGAAAGGAGGAGAGGAAGAAAAACCACTTCCATTTCCCCAAGATTAACCAAATGAGGTTCACAAGATCCAATCAACCAAATTTTCATAGCCATTCCTAGGGAGTCACACCAAATTCCAAATAGATAGCAGACTAGGTCCCAATTGATTAAACAATGACCCATGAAAATGAATAACGAAGAGTAAAACTCTTCAACACATCATACTAATCAAGATGGAAGCTATAACAACCATGAATACCTTAGCATGAAATATCCCATCTTCTTGAGTCACATGAATGATAAAGTATGTCACAAATAGAAGAGAAGTTCAACCACATCTCTAAACCATCCAAAGGGAAGAAATAATGAAATCAAAAACCTGAAATGAAGTAAAGGTGTCTTCACATAAGATAAGCTTGAAACAAAAAAGTGCTTGAAGACTTCCCACAATACAAGACTGAAATAAAAGTGTTGATGTAATCACACAAGACAAGACGGTAATAGAAATAAGGAGGACTGAACTAACACCTCCCATCAACTGAACAATTGTTTACTACTACCAAAAAGTGGATGGGTTAACAAAATTTCAAGTCATGAACACTACCGTGTTACTTTGTTCCAAGATCACAAAGGAGTTTACCTTGCAAGAAACCAATGGAAATAATTCATAAGTTATTCTAAGATCAACAAGAGATGAAACCTAGTGAACATTATTCCTTATAATTGTGCCCAAAAATAAATCACTACAACATTTGTTCCCTGTGGAAATCACTCAGAGATTTCCTTTTTCACACAGAAAATGATTTGATAACAATCGGTTAAACAACACTTACCACGAAACCCATTCAAGTAAAACCCATAAACCAAATCACACTCAGAATAAGAATCCTTTCACATTTTTCACTTTAATGTGTTCCAAAATCCTTCAAGGAACATGTTCAGAAATGCAAAGGATAGATTCCCAAATTATCCAAACAAATACCATGTGTTAGCTAGTACATTACTAGGTAATACCTGAAGTGTTTTCACATAAGTGAAACAAAACTACATGAACCTATTCCATGATTTTAAACATCCAAGTAGATCACAAGTTAAACAACCAAACAAAGCTTCAACAACTTCAACTATCAACACTAGTTCACATAGTCAAAATGAAGTTGAAACCGTAAACCATCAACACAAGCTCTCATAGAAGAACAAAGGAATAACAACTTAAACTATCAAAATGAGTACACACAAAAAAACCCATTCAAGAGTTAAAACTATTTCAACACATCAACCCTTACAACATTTAGACAAGGTTGATTCTCATTCTCAAAAACAATCTCAAGATTCACAACAAAAAGAGATCAACTCAATATGCAAACAAAACCAGATCATCCCAAGTAGAGAAGAGTTGTTTAATGAATCACTTAAATAAAAGAAAACTATTTAATGAGTAGAGCCTATCATGCCTGATAGAGCTTCTTCCTGATTTGTAGAAATATTTCCAAGCCAAACTCCAACAACCTCCTCTTCTCCATGCAACATCAACCCACCTCAACTCTTCATTCTTCTTCTTATAACTTCCACAGAGTCCAAAATAGCTCAAGAATGCAAAAATAATAGTAATACCAAAATAGAACTACTAGTTCAAAGAACCGAAAAACCCCATGCAGAGCCAAAAGCTCAAATGAATGAAAGACCAAAACAACCATGCCAAAAACCCACCATGCATTTTTCCTAGGTGGTTTCTTCACCAAAAATGAAGTCATTAAATGCGAAGGACAACCAATTTCCCTCCTAATTCTCCATGCCACCACCATCTATCTTTGGTGATGTCTATTTTCAAATTTTGTATGCAACTTAACTTGGTGGTGATGCCAACTAAGCATTCCCCAAACTTCTTGTGCTTCTACCAAAGTTGGCATTCCTTCATAACAAAACCAAAATCAATTCCATTTAATGCCTTGAAAATCAATGCCACCAACTATACAAATTTCCATGTAGTCCATAGGTACCCCTTAGGTTAGCAATAACTTAGGTTAGATTATTATTAGGTTAGAAAATCAACCTAAGTTCCTAGGTAAGTCTATAGTTACCTTAGGTTGCATTTCAATTAATAAACATAGAACACCCCAACTTAGGTTAGATATAACCCTTAGACTAGGGTCTCAACCTTAGTGTTTTATTATTAGGTCCAAGGTCCCTATACGCCACTTAGCACCTTTAAAAGGAAAGAAGAACCAAATCATCATCTAAATCCCATGCTAAGAGGGATCCTTTAAGAAGGGTTCTTCACAATTGTAAAAAAACAAGGCCAGTCCATCTTTTGTCCTTCCTTTCATAATGCCAAGACAACAAGATGAAAGGTAAGAAGAACTGAAGCATACCTTGATCAATGGAATTGATCCAAGATGTTGTTATTTAAACCGAATAAGTTATGGAAACAAAATACAAATTCATCATATTTAAAAGTAAATTTAAGTTGTATAAAGAGATGAATGGCCTTATTTTCAAGAAAGTAGAAATCACAACAAAGTGAACCTTTTTAATAGATGTTTGATTTTCCATTAAAAAAATGATTTACAAAATTCATAAGAGTACACCTTCCTAAGACAAATCACTGTCAATGTTTGAGTTTGTTTTTAATATGGCGATCATGCCATGTTTTTGGCATGCCTTTTCGGTTCTAACTCTACTAAGTAAGTGATCACATTTTTTCCAACTGAATTAACTTATCCATGCACTCCTGTAGTGTTTTCTCATCAGCTAATCCTCCTGCGCACATAATACGCAGGGATGGTAGCATAAATTCTACTAGTAAAACAACTTCCATGCCAAACACCAATTGGAATGGTGTGGCATTGTTCAATCTCTTGTAGGTAGTCCTATATGCCCATAGTACTAGTTGAGACTTTGTCATCCCAATCTTGTCTTCCCACATCACAAATTTTGGTCAGCATGTGACTTAGTATCTTGTTAAATGCTTCAATGGTTCCATTAGCTTAGGGGTGATACAGGGTGGTCTTGTGATGGGCCACCATGAACTCTGCTAATAAAATCTTGACCATCTCATTCAAAAAGTGTGTGCCTCTGTCACTAGTCAAGCTTAAAGGGCACCCATACCTTGTTGAGTATGTTTTCCCACAGAACCTTACTGTTTGTGGTTGTTGTGCAATCCTTTGTAGGTGTGCCTCCTCTTCCCATCTTGTTAAGTAATCAAGTGCAAGTGATGATATAGCACAAACTAATCCTTCACACAAAGGTGAAATTGGTCCTACAAAATCAATGGCCCACTTCTCAAATGGTTATGTGCTAGCTATTGGTCTCAAGGGAATCTCATCCCTTCTTCTAGTTTTCCAAGGCATTGGAAATGGTCACAGGCCTTACAAAACTCAATACAATCTTGGTAGATGCTTTCCCACCAAATCCCTACTAGTAGAATCTTCCATGCGGTGGCATTCCTACATAGTGTCCTCCTATGAATCCCACCATGTGCACTTCCTCCATGATTGCAATGTGTTCATGTTCTAACACACACCGGCGTAAAACATCATGACCTAGCTTGTATAAGTCTCCACTAATTAGCATGTAGGGTGTGGTGCACGTATGGCTAACTACTTCTTCCTTTCCAAGGTCTTCATTCCCTCTGGTGCCACACCCATGTTTTGAGAAACACAAAAATATCTTCCAAGTCAGAGGGTGTGCACACATGAATCTAAATAGTTGTGCATCTTAGCATTGTATCCTCAATGCTCTGCACATCCTCCCCTGAGTCAATCCTTGATAAATGGTCAGGACCCTGAGTTACTCTTTCCTAGTTTCACAACAACTGTAAACTCAAACTCTTGAAACAATAGGACCCACCGACATATGTTCCCCTTGTAAAATGGGCTTGTTCACCAAGTACTTCAATGCCATGTGGTCCATGTAGAATATGAAGGGTGTTTCCAATAGATATTGCCTAAATTTGTGTAGTGCGTAGATCATTGATAGTGCTTTGCACTCAGTAGTAGTATAGTTCTACTCTTGTTGGTGTCAACTTTCTGCTAGAAAAACACAAGGGGTGGTCAACAATTCCTTCTCTAGGTTGTGCTAAGATTTCCCCAATCATCATTCCCAAAGCATCAACATGTACATGGAATGGCTTATCCCAAGAAGGAAAGCATAATATGGGTGTAGTGATAAGCTTATTCTTCAATGTATCAAATGTCATCTGTTGTGCCTCTCCCCAATGGAATGTACATCCATGCTTCAACAATTCCTCTAGTGTGGCATGAAATTTTTGGCATACCCCTTAATAAATTTCTGTAATACCCCATATGCCCAAGGAATCTATGCACTATGCTCTCTGGTGGTAGGCTCCCCCAATCCCACAATAATGGCAACTTTGGTAGGATCCACCAACAAACCTTCCTTACATATGATATGCCCCAACAGGGTTCCAAATGGAGTAGCGAAGAGACATTTCTTGATGTTGAGGGATATGTGCAACTGCTGACATCTCTCGAACATCAACCACAAAATTGTCACAATGGTCTTTCACTAGTCCATACATTATCCAGTCATCAAGGTAGACCTGAAGGAACTTATGGATAAAATCTTGAAATTCCTAGACCACTATGCATGAAAACACAACAGTGCATTCTTTAGTCCAAAGGCATGACCGTGTAGGAAAAAATTCCCCATTCAATGGTGAAAAGTTTTTTTTCTTGGTCCTCCTTTGTGATTCTAACTTGATGATATCTTGAGAAGCCATCCATGAAGGAATAGATCTCATGCCCAGCTACTCCTTCCAAGATTTCCTCGGTAAAAGGGGTTGGGAAAGGATCAATTACACATACCACATTTAGGTCCTTATAGTCAACACAAATCCTTATCCTTCCATCCTTTTTAATGCTTATGACCATGGGGCTTATCCATTCTGATTCCTCCATAACTTTAATGATGCATGATGTGATCATCTTGTCTATCTCCTCCTTGACCCGAGATGCACAAATTTGGATTCATTTGGTAAGGTCTCTTCCAATCGGTCACGCTCCTTCCTTTAGCTTGATCCACATCTCTCCTAAAGAGTGGTGAACTCCCTTAAGCTCATGGTACCCACATGGAAATAAATCCTGAAACTCATGTAATAGATCAATGATCTTTGAAACCTCCTTTTTTGACCAATAGTCCCCAATAGTAGCCTCCTTAGGTTTTTTTTAGCCAATGTTAACCTTATTTTTTTGAGGGGGTTCATGGTAGGCGCACGCACTTTCTCATCAACACTATCTATTACTTCACACACCCATAGTATGGTTAACATCCAAGTTCTCCACTTCTTTGCCATCTATCACACAGACCATCTTTCCCTTCTCTTTCTCCATGCAAGTGCACTCAAGTTGTATCTCATCTGATTCTCCCTCATCAGAGTGCTCTTCTAAGCTAGGCTCACCCAATAATTCTAGTATTCTATCCTCTGCCATGGCACATTATCTCCATAGTTAGGCACTTAACAACCTACAGCACCTCATTCACCAAGGGCTTAGCACTTTTATATTCAAATTTTGAATCAAGTCATTTGTTAACTCCCACTTTCCATATCTGATGGTAACTCTAATGAATGTACCATGCATGCACAAACCTTGTAGTGTGGAATAAAACTTGTGCACCCAGAGGGAAGGAGGTAAAGCCTCTGCACCTTCCATCCAGATCCTCTCACACTCCTGGACATGATCTGAGGTGGATCCTTTCCCATCATAGACACAAAGTTTAGTTGGCACATTGCTCCTAAAAAATCTAATAGAGAGCAAATTCTCACCTCACACCCTAGAAGATTATCTTGATGCATCCATCCACCATGTGTTGTGGTTCCACACAAAGTGTAGACAAGCATGCTCCTTCATTTGATTTCACATCTCCATTGGGCTTCCATGGCTCATAGAAAACATCAGGGTTTCCATCCCTAGTGTAGCTTGGTAACTGCTTCCCTTTCAGGCACCTAAGTGGGTGCACCCTTGTCACTCTTGTAATGGAGCCTCTCAATTTCCACCCAATTAACTCATAAGTCCCATGCACCCAATTGTCACATGCTACACTAGTGGTATCACTCATAGATTGAGCATCTTCAAACTGAATAACTCCTTCCATAGGGTGAATCACTTCAGGGTCCCTAATAGAGCACACATAGATCCTGTCAAGAACTTCTTCCCCCAAGGGCTCAATATAGGGTGTTGAATTTCCATCGGTCAAGGGGATGATAACCCATTCTTCCTTGTTCTCAAAGCTTATGTACCCCTTATTGAACCATAGGTCAACATTGTTCTTATAACACCAGGGGTGCCCAAGTAATGTGGAAAGTTGTCTACCTCAGCTAGCACCAAGACTTCAAAATCCCTAGTGAATTTTCCCCTTGGATAGTGATAGTAGCATCCTTCAAGACACCAATGGGCATCACCTTTGTTTTGTTAGCCATATACAACACATTTGAAGATGGTTGTAATGGGGGTCTTCCCATTTGATGTCATGCATCTAAAGTGAGAACATTAACTTCTACACCCATGTCTATCAGAATATTTCTCAGAAGCCACCCATCGACTACTACATTCATTCAAGGTAATCTCCTTATCATAATCAATGGTGTGAGGGGGAAGGTTAGCATGCAAGGACCTATCACTCGCACTCTCCTCCTCAGCACACATGGTACTTTTTCCCATAACCATTCCCCTAGCAAAGGAATGATATTCTCCTACCTCAACATTTTACATACTTCCCTGACCTCATCCAGATCCTTTTGTGGAGCCTCGATGCTCTTCCTTTTCTCTAACTATCGTGACTTGCTCCTTTAGGCACTAGGATCTCTCCTTGTAGGCTCCAATTACATCCATGGTCTCTTGATAAACCTCTTTCTTGATGAGTAGGGTCTAGATACTTCCCATGCACCACCTCTTCTCTAGTAACCAATGGCTTTTTCTTTGGTATCTCCATGTATGTGTGCGCAGCTCAACTCATGTGGTCACCAGTATAGGTTCTAACTCTGACTCACGCACCACCACCCTTGGCATCCATTGTGAGTCTTATTTCTTCACGCTTACCATTCCTACGCCTTTATCCTTCCATTTTTGTTTGGCTCATATGTTCAAATAGCTCTTGGGAATTCCTCATACTTGTGCTTCTTCCCACACTAAGAGCATTGCAATAGATCAGGACATTTGTGCTTATAGTGCTCCATAGACCCACAGTTGTAACAAGTTCCACATGGGAACTCACTTCTTCCTCCTCCTTGGTTTCCTCACCTCAAAATCCTCCTCGAAAACCTCTTCCATGCACCTCCTCCATCCATGTGCCCTTCATAGTGATGACCCTCATCCTTGGAATTGTTTGCGATGTTGGTCTGGCACACACCAATATCAATGGCATCATGTATCTTGGTCAATCAATCTACAATCCTTGGTGTCATGAGTAGTAGAGGTGAAAATATTGCAATAGAAGATACATTCTTATGGATCGTGTTGCATAGTAGTGGACACCTACTTGCATCATGATCTCTGTGGAAAATCTCACAGTATCTACTATCATGGCACGTACCGATCTTTGAGGAAAACTATCCTTTGTATGCCCCTCTACCTCACAATCCATGCACCATAGGCCACTGTGAGTCTCATGTGCCAAGTTCATAGATAGCTTCTCTAGCTAATTTTCCATTACAACAATATAAGCTTCAAGAAAAGGGCTAACCTAGTATCCATGCTTCCAACAACCTCAGTGCATGTAGGGCAGCCTCCAAGGCCTCACGGGTCTGTGAAAGTCTTGTGTGAAAGCACTCTCCTAAAAGGTGTTATCAACCCTCCAACAAACCACTGAGCATGTTGAGAAGGATGAATATCATAAGATAGTTTTGATAAGAGAGTCTTAAAATGCACATCATATTCCCACACACTCTCTGCCATACCTTGTTGAATCTCCTTTAGCATGCTAATGCTCTTCTATTCAAACTCAGGGATATGAAATTCAAGCTAAGAAGGCATTCATTCATGTGTGTGTAATCTACTACTATTTGGTGGGGGTCATACTTTTGGTACCAACTATGCATGTGTCCTTACAACATTGTTGCAAACTTGACTTTCCTTCCATTCTGGGGTAGTGATCCCCTTCACACGCCATAGTCAGCTCACATTTGTGTACATGCTCTGTAACATCCTCAACACCTTTGTAGTCTGGTAGATGCAAAGACATTTCAAAAATACTTGTTGAGGTGGTTGAGGCCCATGTCCACCTAATCTAGAACCTTGATTCCCTCTAGTGTTTCCTCCACCACTAGATCCACTAGATCCACTAGCACATGTCCCTCTTGATCCACCAGATCCTCCAGATCCACCAGGTCCACTAGGTCCACTAGTTCCTATTCCACCATCCACCTCCCATAGCTAGTAAAGGTCTTGAAGTGGTCACGCCTTGTGTCCCCACCATCACACTAAACTACATGTGCCAATAGTATATGATATTGCACCACTACTAGATGTGTGTCCCATGCCACTTCCAGATGTGATACCCAAGCTTTGTGTACCCATAATTTTCCCAAATGTTCATTCCAGAAATATACCTCCAAACACAAGAAATGATTGTGTAACCATAGATGTGCCAAATGAAAAGTTATACCTCCTAGGTGTTGATCGGTCACTTCCACCAATACCAATGGGTTAGTAATACTTATCTCTAGATTTGGAAAGCTAAGCACTAGGGGTTGGTCACCAGGTGGATTCAGATGCATGCCAATGACTCCTCTCCTTTCTTCATATGATGAGCCTTCTCTAGAAGCTGAGGGGGTTTCTCTTCCACTTGCCAAGATGGGGTAGCATAGACTTCTCAGGCTCCACATCCTCTATGTGAACCTCAATTCCTTCCCACAATGTCTACCTCCATAAATCCATCACTCTACTAAACTTCACATTGTCTATCTAACTCCCTCTCACGTGCTTCATTATACTTGAGTCATCTCTCTTCCCTCTCCTACTCTTTTAGCCACAAGGTCCGCCATCTTCCTCCACCCTAGTTTCCTCACCCAACACTCAAAAGAAGCTTAGCCGGCCATAGGAAATGCTTCCAAAATCAGTGTAATGATCAAGATCTTTATAGCTAAAGGGATAACATGTAAAATGATCCTCTTGGCTCCCTTAAAAACTCAAACTCAACAATCTCTAGACAAGAATACATAGAAATATGTACTCCAGGTGTAACTTATCAACACTCTACTCCACCAATGATCAACAACATGTGTCCAAGTCAGATCAACATCATGCAACCTCTGATACTCATCTTGGGTCCACACACAGATCTATAGTACTATCTTGATCTAGATGCATACGCTGAAATCCATTCATACAACTCCACTTGGAAAGAAACAAAAAGAAGGTCTCATATAACTCATGATACATATGTTCTTCTACCCATTTATGTGCATCAAACTCAGGTCCAGTACTAAATCTCTGAGAAAAATCATCCTCCATGCTTTTAAGCCATGCTTTGACATTGTCCAAGGTCAAGCACTTTGTCATCATGCACCATTCTCACAAAAATTTGAAAAGAGGTCTCGAAAATGGAACCAAAATGTAGTCTCTATTATCACTACCTATTTCAACAACTAATCCCAAGTGCATGACATATCATCCAGTCTTAGCCTGGAAGCTCACCTAGGCACATATGCAGTGCCACGTAGTGAGTCCCTCCTTTATGTGAGCTTTGTGAGAATGTTCTTTATCAACATGATGATGTAGTATAACCAGAGAATAAATGCAATTATCCATAGGATTTTAGATGTAAGCTTTTACTCCTAGTTGATGTATCCCAAACATAGATTTAACATGATCAACTAAAAGTAGAATCAACCATGAATAACATTGAGGAAACTAGTAACACACACATGAACATAAAGGGAAAACACATATCAAGATCCATTACAAGAGTGTTACAAAACTGCTTCATTATATTTATAAGTCAAATACAATAGCTAAGATTACATCAAGAAGTTCCATCCATGGAAATGTTCATAGTAGTAGATATTTCTTTACATCACAGAGCTCCCTGTTACATCCATTACACCATACTTTCTTTTTCTCCATCCTCTCTTTCTCTCCTCTCTTTCTAGAAATGACCCTCTATAACAAGAATTCAAGGAATATTCTTCTAACCATCCATCATCATCTGCGAAATCCTTGTTGGAATCTCCTCATGATTGTTCTACCACTACTTAGGAATCTTCCAGATGTCACCATGTGTTTCCCTCAATCAGTGCCTTTAGCATGCATGTGTCAGCTAATCCTTAACAACCTCAACTCCTTATCCTCTCATGATAACCATAATGATTCCCTAGAATATCCTTTTCTCGAGCTCTGTGGACTACTTCTATGTGTGCTCAGTGCCATATCTCCACATCCCACAAGGCTTTGATTCACCTTTCCATGTGATTCACCACTTCATAAAAAAAACCAAAAATCTCTAATCTTGGTTATTAGGAATTAGAGAACAAATATGTGGAAACAATTCCTCAAATCATAGTAGTATGAAACTATTTATCATAATTGTACTTGTAGAAATATAACAACATATATAAACAATGCACAAAAAGAAGACAAGACAAGATTTAATGTGGTTCACCAAATGTGGGCTACGTCCACCAAAAACTTGCTCAAATTTTATTATCAATAAGAGTAAAACCAACTCTCACAGAGTCATCTTTTAGTTACAATTTCTACAACAGTCACTCATGAACTCACAATAGAATTCTCAAAGATGCTACACCACATCCGAGACACAATTGACACCCAATTTCTCAACCTTGATCAATATTGATCACCTCTTGATGTTCTAAGACTCAATATCTCTTGATCACTCAAGATGCATTAGGATGCCCCTAACACCTCTATTTATAAGATTACAATCCTTCTAATAAGTTCTATAGCTAACCCTAGAAGTTTTAAAGTCACAAAATTTCAACTTCCCATGGATGGAAAATCTATCACTATGACAGTTGCTAAACTATTGTTAATTTGTCACAAACACGCAACATGAAAACAACACATGACTACAGAATTCTCCTGAAGTCTCAAGACTTAACCGTTCAAAATCCAACACTTCAATGTTGATTCCAGAAGACCAAAAAAATAGGCTCCACACCCCAACACATTATACTTTCAAGATTTGTTATTTTCAAGGTATAGTATTGACATCTATTTCTTTCCACATCTCCTAAATTATTTGTAGTATCGTACATACAACACTGACATTATTGAAATTTTACATCCTTTGGTTTTATGATTAAATGACTGTGAATTAATAAACAACATATTAAATATTGTAAGCTAATTTGTACCACCATTTTTGGCGCGGTTATGGGGATACTACCAAGTTATAAGGTTTTTGAGAGGTTTTTCATTTCTTAGGAACAATTTAGGTTTAGGAAATTCCACCTTCAAACACCCCCACTAATGTATGTTGAGTGAGTTGAGTAGTTGATGCATGCACCATCTAAGAGATGCCCATGGTAGATTCTTACCCAATCCACAAGTAGCACAAATTTCTATATCTAATTATGAAGAAGACATATCTTCCTCTATACAAGGTTTGATAGTAGAAGATCACCCTCCAAGTGAGACTTTTGAGGCTACTCCTGATCATCCAAAAATGGCAAAAGAAGTAAACCAAAATTTGAAGACATGGAAACTACCTTTGAGTTTCCCATTTCAACCAATGATGAGCTTGCTTCTTATGAATAATATTTCTCCATCATCCCTTCCTAACTTTCATGGATCCATAATTGAAGACCCAGACACCTTTTTTTTGAGTTTGATGTATTATGCAGGAGCTATGATTATACCACCGATGCACATAAATTGAATTTATTCCTTGCCACACTCAAGGATGTAACCTTGAGATGGTTCATGGGTTTAGGAAGAGATGCCATTACCACCTGGGAACAGATGAAGGATAAGTTTCTCACTAAGTACTAGGACTATTGCATATTGAGTAGTAGAGGAGGTGATGAAATATTCAAGATGGTGCATAAGGAGGATGAGCCACTGGAAGACTATTTAGAAAGATTCTTGTTTTGTGTTCAGAAGATAAGGCACATAAGACTACCTCCTGAATCTCTCAAATTACTCTTCTTGAAGGGACTTAGTGAGGAGGACATGGATGCTCTAGATATGATAGGAGCTAGAGAAATTTCAAAAGCTACCTTTGATGAGATTTGTGAATCTTGCAAGAATTACTCTAGAGCCACTATGAAGAGAATAAGAAATGTAAGATCAAGGGGTGGATTAGCTACCAAAGGAATTGGGACATATCCAAGTTAGATATTGTTAACATGTTCAAGAACATGAAGTAGGATATTGTTAATGACATGGCCACTCAACTAGATGCTCTGCATGCCAAGAAGAAAAGAGAAGATGTAGAGGCAACACTTATAAAGTTATACCATGTATGCAGAAGAAAGAAAGTTAATTGTAGATGTAGAGGATTGGCCAGCATTGCACAAGAAAGGGAAGTTAAACCAAAATTTAAGATGATAGAAATAGAGGATGGAAAATTCTTCTATGTTTCTTAAAGAAATCCATGGCCACCAAGACAAGGAGGTATGTCAAAATACCCTATGCCATCATTTCATAATTGGGATAGTAATCCATATATACAACCCCACCTTGGGCTAATCCATGATAAGGTTGGGCTCTATACCCTATTCAATACCAACAACAATGGAAACCTCAATTTGCAGGCCATCAATAATGGAAAAAACCCCTCAATCATGGAAAAATCCTTGGAGAGGAGGGAAGTAATGGAATAACCCACCTCCTAACTATCAACAATCTTACCAATAACCTCCTTATCCACAACAACAAGCTCTAATGCCAAATCCCCAACCTAGCTCTTAGCCAAAAACAACTCAACTACCAACTCAACCAATGCCTAACCCCAACAATAAAGCTACTCAGCTAGCCTATACCATGAATCAACTCAATACCCTACATATTCAGTTGATGTTAATAACATCCATCTTTTCTCAGGAAGATAACTTCCTCCACCAAGTAAACCCATTATTACGAGAGATTGCAAATGAACCACGATTCTTATAGAATGATCCACATCAAAGCCATAAGATGCTGAAATTTGATCCGTAATAACATAAACATAATTAAAGTAAGGAAAAGGTGCAAGCTAATGAAAAACCATTTACGGAAAGATTACAAGAAAACAAGACTGACCTCAAATCAAAATCTAATTTTGATTTTTTCAATCAGTTGAGGAATATTTGTGTCAAAATTCTACTTATTCAAGCCATCAAGGATGTTCCCATCTACAAAAATTTGGTTAAGGATCTATGCATAAAAAAATAGGCAGAAGAAGGAAGGATCCATCCAATGTAAGATTTATTGGATAGTTGGCTAATATCATGCTTGGGAATTTAGTTTTACCAAAGTATATAGATCCATACAATCCTTTGGTAAATGTTACAATCAATGACACAAAAATAAAGAATACTCTAATTGACTTGGGGAAGCCATTAACATCATGACCAAGAAAATTATGGATGATCTGAAATTGAAAGGACTAAGGCCAACAACTATAGTCTTACAACTTGTAGATAGATCAACAGTGAGACCTGAAGGAGTCCTTGAGGAATTAGTTGTAGTGGTAGACTCTTGGGAATACCCTGCTGACTTTATTTTCCTTCAATAAAAAACAAGCTTAGAAGGATATCCTATCATTCTAGGAAGGACATGGTTTGCCACTCTGATGCATTCATAGGTTGCAGGTTTGACAATAAGATTATTTCTAATGGAAGTGGTAAAAAAATTTGATGCTCTATCCTCCTTCCCAACCATTGAATGATGAAGATCAAACAATTTGGGTAGAAGAACCAAAAGCATATCAAAACTATGTATAACAACTCATGATGCTTTGGAGAATTCTTATACAATTGAAGGACAAGAAGAAGAATACGTTGTTCTCTCCAATGTCTTGTAGAATAATTATGGAAGGAATGAAGAAGTGGATGAAAGATTAATGTGTTTAAGTTGTCCATTGAACCAGGTTCTACCACAATAAAGCACCATGGACATTCCAGGTGGTAAGAATTTTATTCTTCATCAACTCCTTCCCCATGACTACATACTAAATTATATTAGCAGAAATGTATATTCAATGATTTATCTCTCCAAACAAGTGGAGATAACACTAGGAAAATCACTCAATGTCAACAAGCTATTGGATAGACAACAAGAGAAATTGTTGATTTCTATTCTAAAAACATAAAACAATGTTTTCATGGGATTATGGTGACATGCATGGAATTTATGCTAGGATTTGCACACATAAGATTCATATCAAAGACAGTTGTAAACCCATTAGGTAGCCACAAAGAAGAATGAACCCAACAATAAGGGAGATTGTAAAAGGACAATTGAAGAAGTTACTTAGATGATGGATTTATATTTCCAATATCGAGACAGGTTAGTGGGTGTTACCTCTTGTCATCGTGACTTTTGTCCTAAAACCTCGATAGCAATGTGAGATTCGGAAGTTCAACCTATTGTTAGCGATGTACGCAGGAAAATTTAACTATTCTAAGTTATGAATAGAAAGAATGTAAAAAAATATAATAGGCTTTTCTCCAAAACATCAATCTCCATTCATATTTCAATATTCATTACATTAGTCTCATTCTCATACATAAATCCTCTCTATTCTCTCTCATATATCTTACTCCTCATACATCCTAATCATATATTTATCTTGTGATATTCACTCATATATTTCTTGTGATGCACACATACATTTCTCTTGCACACCTCCAGTATTTAATGGATTAATTACAATAAATACATTTCATAAAAAATATTAAAAGAGTCACTTCTTTTGAATCATTCATCCGATGGCTTATTTCTCATTTTGTATTATATTTTCTTTGGTCTATGGCTTTACACGCAACGACTTTTGCGGATTTCTACAAATGTATCATGAATTCCATCAATGTATCATGACTTTCCTAGTGTCACATGGATTTCCTTTTACTATCGTGGTTTCTCCAATATAATGTGGCTTTCTATTTGTATCATGGATTTTTCTTGTTTCCTATGGCTTGTTCCAGTATTTTGTGGCTTCTTCTAGCTTTGGTGGCTTCTTCTTGATGTATACGACTTACTCAAAATTTGATGAAAACAACTCGATGAAGAACCCTATCCTATTCTTTAGAATTTTCTCGAAAAATTCTATATAGAATCAACCCCGAGACTTATATGTCGGCATAAGGAAAGGTTCCCTCATTCGACTCGCTTTGAATGCAATTATGGGACACCAACTTGGGAGGCTAAAGGCATCAACCCCCAAAACTTATACATTTGACGTAAGGAAGCGTTACTTCTCTCGACTCACCCGATAGGTTCTATGGAGCGACATGCCTCTTAATATTCTTTATGATGGAGCTTGGGGGATGTACTTGGTAATCTGTGGAGTAATGTACCATAACTCTAGATGAATGTCAATTTTTTCACCCATTCTTGAAGTTGTGCGTTCTCTTGGATCAAAGAAAGAATCTCAGATGGTGGTTGTTTTGTTTGTATTTGTCCCAACCTTTGTTGAGAAATGTTTAACTCTTTTTGCATTATGATGAGTGCTCTATCCATCATAGTGTTGCATTCCTGCATTTCTATGATTTTCTCTATCTGCATCCTTTGTTGGGTTTGATATTTCTCCATAAGTTCAGCAAGCTTTCTTCTCTAAGCTCCATATTTTTATTTTCTAATGTCATATTATGTAGATTTAACATGTATTTGTTGTTCTAATTTTCAAGCTCTGCCTTTTCTTGTTGGGTCTCACTGGGCCACCCTATTGTATAGGTATAATATGTCGTGACATTATTCAGCTCTATCTCCAGTTTACTCACCGAGGATTGAAATTCCTTCCTCTATTTTTTGTTCTCCAATGTCTCGTGGTTTGTAGGTTTTGTTTCTTATATTCCTTCATAGCTTCCTCGTGTATTTTGTCTTCTCTTCCTTTAGGCTGATTTTACTTTCTTTTAATATCTCATTCACAACCTTTCTATTGCAAGTTCTACCCGAAGATTGGGGTCTGTTATGATGTGTGGTTTTTCTACCTAAATATATGATAATATTTTATGCATTATCTCCTTGATATCAACACACCATTGCATCCAATCGTGTTTTGCATTTTGATCCAACAACTGTATGCGCTTTTTTGAAGGGTGAGTTTCTTCAAGTGCACTTTATATCCTTCTATTGTTTGTTCTACCACCTTATTACTGTTGGATAGATTGATATTTTTTCCTTTGTTATGGTGCTTGTTTAATTATGGCTAATGAATCCTAAGGTGTGTGTGAAGGTACCATACTTGTAGAAGTGTTTGTCTTTGAAGATGATAATGGTGTAACTGTATGGGATCTTTCTTATCATGCTCTACTTCTATTCATCTTCTTTCTTTTTGTGCTCTTATTTATTGATTTCTTCATATTTCTTCTTTTGTTCTTCTTCTCATTTTTTTTCTTTTCCTGTCTTTTCCTTTCTTTTTCTTCCTTTTCTTTCTTTTCCTTTTCCTTTTCATTTTCTTTCTTATACACCCTTAACTATTGCTTGTATTAGGATATGAGTAGCTGACTTGTGGCTTACCATATCATTTTATTATATAATTTATACTTTCTTATGCTTAGTAGGTCGTCCTTGATGATGGCCATAACATATGAATAGTATATATAGGGGATTGTAGGTAGAAGTTCATCATCATTGGAGAATTTGAGCCTTATTGTATGGTTTGGAGGTTGCCCCTCAAAGTCGCGAAGCTATTTTAATTACATATTAAGATCATTTATCTGAATATTGTGTTATTTGGTGTTCTATTTCTGCTCATAATATGAATTATACAAGTAATTTCACTACAAGTGGTATCAAAGATGCAATCAGGCCAAAATTAGGGAAACAAACCTAATTTTTTTGTTTATGATATATCTTGCATGAACCGAGATCAAATTTGTTGAGATTGTTTTACGAGTTGTGAATAATTCTAAGTAACATTTCTTGAAAATTTTAGACATTTTTAAATTTATTTTGAAAAATTTATTGCAAATTTAGTGTTTTTCATAAAATCGCTCCCTAGGATGCAATTTGTGGAATTATTCCAAGTTCTTTACATTTTCGAGAATGCCCTTAATATTCTAGTTCGATTGTATGCAAAATGAACACATATATTTAATCAAATAACACCGGAAAAATATAGTATAATATTTTTCTATTCCATTCGGGATATTTTATTAGACAAGGGAGATTACAATATATAGAAGATTGATCTCCTTAATACAAGGAGTCAACTTCAATCTCAAACAATTCCCTAGAATATCTCATGATCCACTAATCACTCAACATATCTCAACAACTCTTATCTATGTGAGTTACAACTCACTTACATTATTTACTCACACAATATATAATATATATTTTCACACACACAAATATATAAATATCTAATGTTCACAATAACAAGCTAATTCCTAACATTCACCCCCTTAGTGTGAACATGGGAAAAACATACACACTCTCATTTGTAGTATGCTCACCTCTGTGGAGCATGTCAAACTATGTGACTCATGACCTTGATACTAATGAAGGGAGAAATGCTCAACCTTCTATGGTTTTACAGGTTTACCACAAACCTTGATGTGTAATAGATCCATCGCCTGTCCACCTCATGTGGTTTTCTGGATCTCCCACAAACCTTTTCAAGATCCATGAACTATCTTACACTGGTGCTTTTTCTCACCTATTTCATTACATCGGGAGTTACATTCAGGAATGTTTATACATTACTTTTGAACAATCATTTGTTCTTATTCTCACAAATGTACGCTGAAAGCAAACACTCAATAGAAAAAACTTGGCCACCAATTCAGTTTCATGGCCTCGTCGATGGTGCCTGACGAGAGGTCGTTATGTGCCCTCCTGCCTCTATTGCCTCCAACCTCCATCGTCTCACTACTT